>JBBJLR010000133.1:2568678-2582327 GCA_037577145.1 Brachypetersius gabonensis
TAAACATTTGAAATACATCAGTCTGTGTGTAATGAATGAATCTAATATACAAGTTTCACCTTTTGAATTGAATTACTAAAATAAATCAACTTTGTCATGATATTCTAATTTTATGACCAGCACCTGTATGTATGTATGTATGTATGTTTGTATGTGTATATATATAAATGTATTGACACATGCCTGTTTTTTATGGTTTGGGCCTCTCACTTACAGTTAAGGAGAATCTTAATTCATTAGCATATAAAGGTATTGTGGACAATCACGCTTTACACAGACACTTTTCAATTCCAGCATGACTGTGTCCCAGAGCTCCATAAAGACATGGCTGGATGAGTTCAGTGTGGAAGAACTTGACTGACCCACACAAAGCCCTAACCTCAACCTCAATTTTAGGATGAACTGGAACAGAGATTGTGAGTCAGGCCTACTCGTCCAACATTAGTGTCTGACCTCAAACACTCTACAGAATGAATGGACACAAATTCCCTCAGAAACACAGACATCTTGTGGAAAGCCTTTCAAGAAGAGTGGAAGCTGTTATAGCTGCAAAGGGAGACCAACTCCATATTAATGTCTATTTGAATGCAATGTGAGTCCCTATACTATTGTCCCTATTTGTGTGTGTGTGTGTGTGTGTGTGTGTGTGTGTGTGTGTGTGTGTGTGTGTGTGTACATATACACACACAAACATACAGACACAGTTTGCATTGTGTGTTTACCTTCTGCATGCCCTGCAGGGCCTGTTGGAGGAAGCTGAGCTGTTGCTGGCGTGTGTTGTCCTCCTCAGAGCGCTGCGGCTGGGCTTTACTCTGCTCCTGTTTCAGTAGCTCCACTTCATTCCTGTATGCATCCAACTGACACCTCAGACTATCATTCTCCTCCCTCAGAGCCTCCACCTGAGCCAAAGGCCCTGAGAGAGCGAGAGGACAGAGAGAGAAAGAGAGCGCAAAACAAAGCAGGGTTCAGAATCAGAGTAAAATATAGATCAGTTTACTATGAAGTGAATCAATATTTTAATGCTTCTATTCTTCTGTTCCAACAAAACCTAACATTGTACAAACTGACCAGAAGTGTTCCACTCCAATCCTGGAGGGTTGGTGTCCAGTGGAGTTTAGTGATTAAGTGACACAACCACAAAACCTGGCACTTAACCAGGGGGATCACATTTACATTTACTGAATTTGGCACACTGCCTTATCCAGATCTTCTTGCAATCATTAGTTACAGGAACAGTCCCCCTGGAGACTCAGGGGGTTATGTGTCTTGCTGAAAGACAAGAGTGGTAGAAAGTGGGCGGTTTGATCCTGCGATTTTGTGGTCATCGGTTTCACAGGCAAGTGTTTTGCCCACTAGGTCCCCAACCATTGGTATTGGTCCGTGGCACAAAAAAAGGTTGTGTATCACCGTACTAGACCAATACCACCCAGAATCACCAAACGGTGATGGACACTGACCCTCCAGGTCTGAGTTAGAATACCCCTGTCCCCTGGCTATAAACAGGCCTAATAACCAACAAGTTAGAAATGAAATTAAGCAATTGACAGTTGTATTTGTATTTACAAAGAGATAATTCCCATATATGCACAGGCAATGGAATGAAATGGCTTGTGAATCAGTAAGCTACTTCAACACACAGCTTGTCATCTAACCTAAAGTAAACAATACTAGCATATAGTGAATGCCTAAAGGGTGCAGCAGGGTGCAGTGATCTGAAGGGTACCACATTCAGATCACTGGATTAAATTATGTGAGGGCTCCTAAGCAGCACAACCGTTGCTCTGTCATCAGGAGATTGCAAATCGGTGATCCTATCTGTGGCTGGGACTCCAAGACAGCACACCTGGCCTGGCCTGCTCTGGGTGGGCAGCATGGGCCCACCATCACTCAGCGTGATGCTAATCGATGCAGGCATCTGTTAGATGACGTAAGCTGGCAGTTAGCATACTCCTCCAAGAGCAATAAGCTGTGCAATTATGCTAAATTAGCACAGATACGAAAAGATGCAGTGGCTAGATTTATGTCTCAGAGGAAGCATCCACACCATCACGAATAAAACTGGGGAGCAAACTAGGATAAACTTTTTTCCATCCAATTTATGCCCCCAAAAGACATCTGGATCAACAATGACACTGGAAAAAAATGGCATGGGCTTAAGGGAATGAGGTACATTTTAATAGGGGTGGTGATGATCATCTGGTGATTTCTGGCACTGGTTACTGATGTTGTTTAGGAGGGACCATATAGCTCTAAAGTAAGCTTGTTAACTTTTGTTTTTGTTGTCTTTATGCTCGCTGAGCAGCTCCTCTATTCTTTTTGGGGTTTTTTCTGAAAGAAAAGACCAAAGCTAACTTTCTTGTATCCTAGTGACTCACAAACCCAAGGTTCACAAATTCACACCAATAAAGTTAGTCTGAATGAACTCAGCACGAACTGAAATTAATCACTACTGGAAACACGCTCCTTTTTATTTTTGCCATTTCCGTGTCTCTGCCCACCCAGTGAACTGGATTTTTTTTCCTGGCAAATTTCAGCACGCATGTGCATTTTAGAGAGAGAGTGCAAGGCAGACAGAAACAGGGTGAGTGAGGGTGGGAGAGAGTGAGTAAGAGTGGAAGAATCAAAGACACGGAGGGAGGGGGAGAGATGAAATACATGAAGAGGACGGGGGGGGGGCGGCACTAGGATGCGTACAGGGGTAGAAGATGACAGACCGCGAGGGCTGGAAAAGGTAGCATTGAAAACAATAGATGAAGCATGTACTCAGGCAGCGAGGAGAAAAAGAGAGAGTGGGGACAGACTGTGTCCGGAAGAGAAATGCACATAATGATAGTTATGTGAGGAGTGTGTGTATGTGGGGTAATAACGGATGGCGAGGTGTGGACAGCAGAGCTAAAAGGGTGAATGGGCTGAGAGGTGAGAGGAAGAGGAGGGAGGGATGAAGATGGTAAGAGAAAGAGGAGAGTGCCTCTAAAAGGCTTTTTCTACACTCAAACCGAAATGGTTCATTCTTCTGAGGCGGTGCTGCGGTCTCGAGCTAATTAGAGAGGATTCAGTGGAGAGAATGTGTATTACTTAATGCCTGACTTAAGGCAGAGGTCTTACACAGCTGTAATTAAACGGCTGCGCTGAGGTTGATTCCATTCAGCCAGCATTCGGCAATCAGTCTGATCTGAGGGTGGACAGCCATGGGAAAACACCCTGTCCATCCAGGCTGGAGGAACATCAGTCTGTCTGACTGGAGGTGTAGCAGAAGCAAGACTGCAGTATAAGTGTAGCTCTGTATAGCCTGGAGCCAGGAGATAAGGGGAGAAAGTGCTGGGCACGTACGGGTTACAGCCTCACCTGGAGATAGGGGTCTAACAATACACTGTGGCAATGCATGAACAACTATGTTGTTGCTCCAACACATACAGCATGGATACACACATTATACTTCCTTCATATTTTGTTTCAAATACATTGAGTGCATTGGATTGTGTCCCTCAGCACTGAAAATGAATGGCGGGTGATAATGTAAATTTAGGCAAATGATTCTCACCCATCTAATATTCAAGATAAACTAATAATTCTTCACAAAGTACCACATGTGAGTGATCCAGGGCCTTTCAGCTTTGCTTCAGTTATGTGACCTTTTGCTTGCAATCACCATTGTAATTACCAGTTGTGTCTCAGCTTATGCACAACTGCAAACTAGTTTGTAAAATATTCCTAGATTATTAACAATATTACTGAATGTTTAAAGAGGTTGCAAAGTGCCTATAGGACAGACCACTCAAAAACAACCAAACTGGCATTCTGGTAGGCAATGTTCAGCCTCAAGCCAGACAAAGAGAGATTTTTTTGGTTTTATGGGCCAATACAGCACACCTTGACCTTAATTAAAAAAAAAGAAATAATAATTGCAGTATTTAAGGCCAATATTTGGCAAATTGCAAAGACTTTCTCCAAATCATTCGGGCCTACCTTAACCTAAAGTTACCATTTTACCATTGCCATGGATAAGTGTGTCTGCTACAAATGCACATGTATTGTTAACAGATTGATACACAGATGACATGTGACTGTTAACCTCCTGCGGTTCTCAGTGTTTGTTCGGTTGAAATACTGCCTGGCGGTTCCTGTGTTCTGGAGAACCCAATCCATTTCGCCCTGTGCGAGTGAGCAGATCTCGTGTGGTTTCATCTGCACGTATTCCAGCAATGTTTGCAAGAACGAAAATTCTTCCAAGTGGCTTTTCCAACTGCTGACACGTGCACAACAAAACTAAAGAAAAGTGTTTTCTTACACCCCTACATATAAACAGAGTTCACAAGCTAAAGTGGCAGCCATGTTTTAATGAAAAATTACATTGTGTTTTCTAAATGTGTGTGTAAATCACTTGCTCTCCCTGTAATCTTTAAGTCTTTCAGAGCACTTATACACATTTAGTGAGTCAGATTTCTTCAGTTGTGGTGGCAGAAATCCGGGTTATCATGTCTACAGCTTTATTTAGCCACCATTTAGAAATAAATAAAAATACAAAAATGAAATTTCAGAAAGTATAGACCTAAAAGCTGCAGAGTTTAATCTCCAAGAAGGAGAAGAACATCAATTAAACAGTAAACCACTGGAATCACTGATAGATAGAAGACCATGATTGACAACCCTGGTTTTCTCAGTGAGAGAGAGAGACAAAGCAAAGAGAGAGACAGAGGGAAAGAGACACAGAGAGCGAGAGAGAGAGCAAGAGAGATAGAGAGATTGTTTATTGATTGGTTTGCCTCTTCTAGTTCTAGGCTCAAGTATGCGTGCAGTTCACAAGCTGCTGTCTGGAGCTGTGCAGGTTCTGCCAATAAAGAAACTGTCTTCAGTCCGACAGCACCCTGCTCTCCTGGTGCTGGACCCTCACCCGTTAGCACTGATTAGCTTATGGGGGGGGTGGGGGTGGATTAGTCAGTGATGAAGGAAGCTGGCGTGACATCTAAATGAGTCTGTCTGAAACTATGAGAGACGATGATTAGGATGGTTCAAACTCATTTAGTCGAGATGGACAGAGAGGGGAGCCACAGCCTCCCTTCGTTCCAGAGCTTTTACTGGTAACTGGCAGGTGTGAAGTATTTGTTTTCATAAACAACGAGGAGTGTTAAATTAATCCCATCGTCAGCCAAGTGGATAGCATGGCCTTTTCCCTCTCGTGGCATCCTTTCAAACATATGACAACACACTGACAGTGATCGTTATCGTAGTTTTCTAATAACCAAGGTTGCGCATGAAAAGCGATGTGAATCAAAACCTGGTAAATGTATGATTACATTTGCATACATCTGCATGTTAATGTGGAGCTCCTGTCACGTCTGGGGATCTGTGATAGTTCCACAGGAGTCTGGAGGGGTGGACCATCAGGGGCCACCTTTGAAACTTGCTGTTTGGAGTGGGGACGCAAATGAGAACCGAGAAAGCACAGTGGTGACTTTCCCCAGTATCCTCGCAGTGACTCTTAGCACTGCAAAGCAGCTCCTGTGCAGAGAAGGCTCTAATGACACTTAAGCGACAGACTGAACAAACTCGAATGAGCTGAACAAGCAGCTGGCAGAGCCATTCTGAGCCACGTGCTGCCATGTTCAGCCTGCCAGAGGGGGTTATAGGAGTATAAAAAAGACTAATGGCTTTGGATCATGATGGAATCAGCTGCCAGCTCTTAGGTTTGATGTCGTGTGCTTGGGGACTAATGGCTCCCTCGCCAGCAATGTCACTGACGGGGGGACATATTGACAGCAAAGGGGTGAAAAGGCTCCCCAATCATTGGCCCTGCAGTAACCTTTTACACACACACTGACCTCTCGTCTGCCCAAGAGGCTTCATTCACATCCGTTGGTAAGGGCACGTTTTGCTCAGGCCACCTCGGCACCTGCTGGCTCAGCTGTGCAGTGCAGCAGCAAACGCGGCTAAACGCGCTTCAAACACCTGCTGAGGAGAGCCTGTCCATCAGGTTTCTTAAACCCACAGAGGGACAGTAGAGAAATCCTTCTTCTGGCAGAGAAGGAAAATAATAGTTAAGCTGTCCAAACGACATAAAGTATATACAGTAATCCCCCGCTTTTTACGGGGGTTACGTTCCAAGAGCACCTGCGTATAGTGAAAAACCACGTTGTTGAGTTTTTGCCTAGAAATGCCTATAATTATAATGTAAAAATCTTTTAAGTGTATTACTGCCACCGCTGGACTTTTGGCGGTAATACAGTTCAGTTCTCAGAAACAATCTGCACTAGACTGATTGTGCGAATACTGACCTGAGGGGTTACTGTATATATATATATATATATACATATATTTATGTTGTTTATCTTATTTATTGTATTGTTTGTGGTATTGGACCATGTGTGTCCATAATAAAGTTTGATGCTGACGAAAATTTTCAGTGCCTTTCTTTGTCTGATTTCTGCACTGAAAAGGGGGAAATAAGCTAACCTTTGTTTTCCTGTTTTAAGAGTTGAAAGAGCTTCCCTGATTATCTAATTACCCATTAGCATCTTATCTAACGTGAGCTGCGACACAAAGGGCTCGAGGCTCCTGTGGCCCACTGTAGCAAGATCGCATGGACGACTGAATAACAGTGAGCAGCGGGCTATATGTAGGATTCTGATTCAGAACAGAGGATCTGGACTGTCGTAGTACTGAAAGTGGACTAATCGCTCTGAATGCAGCTCTGTTCAACAAGCAGCAAGAGAGTCGGGTCAGTGACTCACACATGAATTAAATGTTGACTGACTTGCATCTAAACTCACCTCTATTTAAACAACAGACTGCAATCAATAAATACAGTGTTTATGGCACAAGTCATTTTAGCTGTCATTTTCAGCTAACCAAGCTGAAGTTTTACTTGAGAAATCTTTAGCTAGATTAGCTATTACACTAACTAGCAAACTAGATATACACACTATATACTTTGCACTTTAGCCTAGTCCTATAGACCAAAGGTTTTTCTGTAATGAAATGTTTATTTAAAGTTGGCACTTTTGTTTAATGTGAACTAATAACAACTAAAAACTTCTGAAGACTTGAGACTTGCACTAACAATCAGTTGTGCAACCTGACCTTGCATGAAGCAAACATTTTGGGTAGATGCCATTTCAAAACATCCCTATCCTGTTACTAATTTAAAAAAATCTATAACTGTATAGAAAACTATACAGTTTATAGCAAAACTATAAAAAAGGATGAGAAAACTGCCCCCCATATGTAAAGACTAAACTATTTAAAGAAGTCTATAGAATAAGTGCAAGCATGAAATAAAGTTACCAATCTACTTACAGTTGTACTATTAATGCATTCACAAGGGAGGCAAACTGTTTGTGGTGCAAATACGATTCATGTTTTTAATCAAATAATAGGAGAGACAATGGCCCACATTGATAAAGCATCACGAAGGCCTAATCATTATATTCATGTAAGAGGCATAAGCTAATTCTATATGTGCACTGTTACTCTGGAGGTACGGACCAAGGTGAATGGATTCTGTGGTGCTTAAAAAATGCTGGAACTTCTCATTTAATGTGACATTTCATTCTGCAGGGCCACTCTCTTTCAGTGAGCAGGGCAGTGAGCAGCCAGGACACCGACATTAAAATCACTGCAGAAAGGATTTGGGTGCTTTGCTTCATTGCTGAGCCCTGCTGGAGAGGGGACTGTGCAGTACAATGGATTGTAGCTACCTGAGTCGTCTGAGTCTTTGCTGTCCGGCATGTCCTCCATGTCATCGTCGGACATCTCCATCTCCTCCTCCCTGCGGATGCCCATCAGCTCCTCGTTATGGATGTTCCTGATCTCCTACAGGACAGAGAGAATGGTTTTAACCTCCACGCTCGCTGGGACAACTTTCTCAGACTTTCATTAACATATAAAATATATGGACTGGAAACGTAATAAAGCACGCTGACGAGTCAGTAAGCTCGTAAAAAAAGTCTCTCTCAAGTGCTCTAAGTGCAGACAGAGCCGAGCCGGCCCCAGTGATGCACGGAGAGGCTTGGTGTTGGCTGACCTTGTCGGTTCAGATGGTCAGGCACACGCTGCAGTGAGAGCCTTTTATGCGCTATAATCGTTGGCATCGGTGCTTGAAAGGGGCCTGTTGGGAGGGGGGGGCGCATGGAACGCACAGATCCACTGGGGTGAGATAGGACACTTGGAGCAGATGTCTCTGCATGGGTGCTGCCTGCTGGCCGACCTAACGGGGATCTCAGCAGCTAATGAGGCATGTGCATCGAGGAGGACACACAAACACACATAGAAAAAACTGCTAGGGGGAGAGAAACTCGCTCCCCAACAAACAAACTGAAAGCTGAGCATAAACATCACCATCTGTCCAGCACTGCAACGCACTCATCTCATCGAGAATTACAGAGGTCGAACAGGTAGTGCAAAAAATAAATACACCCATCTGCCAAGAGAGAGAGACAGGGAGGGAGAGGGAGAGGGAGAGGGGGAGAGGGAGAGGGAGAGAGGGAGAGAGAGAAAGGGTGAGAGATTCATGAACAGACAGAAGAAACAGAGAGACAGAGAGAAGCAGAAAGGCCGAGATGTATGAATAAAGATATATACTAAAGATTTAGAATAAAGAGAAAGAGGAGGAGCTATGATGGAGAGAAAGTGAGCGATAGAGAAAATGGAGAATGTAAGAGTTTGAGAAGGGGGACTGTGAGGAAGAAAGAGAAGGGGAGAGAGAGAGGAGAGGGAGAGAATGACAGTGATGAGTGACAGACTAAAATATATATAGAGAGATATCCACCAAGTGGAGTGACTGAGAAATAGAGACAATAAACAAAGGCAGTGACAGAGAGTGAGAAGAGAAAAAAACTAAAAAGAGAAAGGGAGTGATGAGCCCGAGTGTGAAAGAAAGAAAGAGATAAGGAAATATTGAGAGAGAGAGAGAGGGAAACAGAGAGAGGGAAACAGAGAGAGGGAAATAGTGAGAGATAGGGAAACAGAGAGAAAAAGAAAAAGAACGAGACAGAGAAAAACAGAGAGAGAGGGATATGGAGAGAAAGGAAAATAGAGAGAGCTATAAGAGAAAGAAAAACAGAGAAAGTGACATTGAGACAGATTGAGAAAGAGGAAGAGAGGGGAAAAGAGAGAGAAAAGGAAATAGAGAGTGCTACAAGAGAAAGAGTGCGTGTGCAGGGAGAGTAAAGCGGAGAGAGCTATAATCTGGTGTGCTGCAGGGAGGCCGCAGTTTTCGTTTGAAGTCTCCTCTGTACGACCGCAGCTTTAGCCTCCTCTCCACTCGCCGCTCAGACAGCCACAACGCCTGAAGCGCAGCAGATGCCATTCAATTCAGCCCGTCTGACCAATCGCTCGGCTCTACCTGCCGCACTGCTCAGAATAACAATCAGCGTCGCGCTCCAGACGCTTACACCGATCGGACAGTCAGACCTGTGAGAGGCAGCACTTACCACTGCCTCACTTGCACAACCGGCAGACAGTCTAACCTGCAGTGGGCAGTGGGGGCGGGGGCAAATCTTCTGGCTGCAGCGTCCACCTGGTAATGGGGGGGGGGGGGGTTGTTGTGGTTTAGAAACTAGTTCCTTACCTTCAGAATGACTGAGAGCAGCTCGGTGACTGTCCAAGCATTCACAAAGGTGATGGAACAGGAGAATACACACTGAGCTGTCATTACACCAGTCCATCCACAGTCACTCTGCTGGAACTCCTACTTCAACCCTTATCCTACAAACACTCACACGGGTGGGCTGGGGCACTGATGGAACCATGCTACAAAAACAATTTTTTTTCTCTGAGAGAAACCCTGAATCATACAGAATAAACTACTAGGGGGTGAGATGTCAGTTTTCAACTGCTACAAAAGACCGGACCAAGGGTGGGATATGTGCATGCTGAGAAGAAACTGGGGACAGGCAGGGATATCTGAATTTGTACAATGGTTATGTTTGGCGGCACAACCTGATTGGCTAAAAAGCATTCGACTTGTGCTGTTATCTGTTATATGTGTTCTTCACAACAACTGCATCATTCTATCTTAACCAAGGAATGCCTTCTGTTATTTATGTCTATATACATCACCAGCAGCCAGCACACTACACTTTACAGTGCATACTGTTGTTTGTTACATGTGCACACTTCAGATCTGGTTTACACTGATATTTGAATAATTTTTCCCAACATTTTGTATTACTTAGATAAGTGGCAGGTGGTGGCCTAGTTGTTAGGGCATCTGCCCTGCAATTAAGTCGTGGGTTTGAATTGCAGGACTGCTAGTGGCACCACTGAGGTTCCCTTGAACAAGTCTCCATCTTCACACGCTGCTCCCCGGGCTGTGTTCCTGGCTGCCCGCTGCTTCACTTCGTGAATGGGTTAAACACAGCAAAAGAATTTCACTTTGTTCACACTGTGTGCTGTGGTGTGTTTATGTGTGGCAGAATGTTCACTTCACTTCTAGTTAGCCTTTAATTTGCTCTTTAATTCATTGTAACAGTACTGCACAGCCTCAGACATTTTAGGGGTAGATTTTACTACGTCTTGTATTTGTATATGTGACAAATACAGGATCTTGAGTCTAAAATCTTAAGTAGGCACTCACATTAAGATGCAGTAAACCATTTGTTTGCTCATTACAAAAATGCAGAAAACAGAAAGAAATGTAATACATTAGATATCTTTTAGAAGATCTGAGCATCCTGTCTGGTCAGGTTCTGAAGAAGAAAGTGACTGCAAAGCAAACTTTGCACCAAAAGAATATTTTATATTTTTATCAATATTTTATATTGCAATAAAATATAAATGATATGAAGTGCTTCCCAGACTGACTGGAACAAAATCACATTCAAGTCTATCTGGAAAATACTAGCCTGGAAAAAAGAGCTTAACTCAATACTGAAACCGTTTAAATGTATTATCTAGTAATCTGACAGAACATTTGAAAATTGTGTCTCACGTTAAATGGAATGGCATATTTAAGCATGGCAATTTACAGACATTTTATTGTTTAAAATATTACTTTAACAAGTTAAACTAAAGTTTAATATATATACATATACACATACACACACATACATACACAGACAGTGTTTACAGTAGTGGTGACAGGAGCCAAAGGTTAAAGCTACATCACAGAGACAACGCCTGATGTCTGACGTTTTGAAATATGTTTTGGTCGAAAGCATATAATTACGCGCATTCGTGGTGAAGAAGTACATACAGAGCTCTAGTCAATCACATTATCAACATCATATAAGACTGATGAGAAACCTGTGGGTTCCCTGAATCCTGAGAACAGTAAATAAAATGGCACATCTGAGGGGAAGTTGCGCCACTCAACTGGCAGTAAGATAAATCACAAAGACAAATGACTAAACCGGCCAAGAGGATCATCCTGTCAGTTGGATACACACAATAAACAGTTATTTTTCATCATTATAACATACAAACATTCTTGTTGGGATATTCAAATCCTGTTTTTTAAAAAATGCTGGTAATCAAACAGCAAAAAAAAAATGTTGAACACACACACTCCCCTCTCTTCCCCCTCCACACAAACACTCCTCACATGCACATGCACTTTCCCACAGACGCACACAGACAGAGACAGACACAGAGACAGACACAGAGACAGACACAGAGACAGACACAGAGACAGACACAGAGACAGACACAGAGACAGAGACAGAGATAGAGACAGACACAGAGACAGAGACAGACACAGAGACAGAAACAGACACACACAGAAACAGACACAGACACACACAAATCATAAAGAATTTTTTTACTCCTTGGTCTGACCATGGCCAGCCTCAATCAGGATGCAATTACTGCTTCATCAGTGGTTTCATTGCACAGCAGAGGGGGAGAAGTGCACATCCCTGGAATTATGGCAATAGCTGCGGCTTGCTAAGGTCACCGGATGTGTTATCTGCGGCTTTACAATGGAAATGCAGGTGAGAGTGACAGAAGCCTGGCAGTTTGAGAGGGAAATAACACAGACTATGTAATATACTTGCAGAACATGCTAAAATAAAGGCTTGACCTATATTGCAGAAGGAAGGTAGTGTGGAATAGTGCCCCTGTTGGAGAAATACTGGGCATTATGAACATAAAATAGGACGGTATATGAAGATCCATTATTGTACGCGACAAGAATCATTACTTGGAAATGAGAAAGAACCCAGGATAATACATTCAAGCAAATCAATACTCATTAAAAAACAAATTAAGCAGCAAATTCATACAATATAATGAAACTCACTTTTTGATTACCTACCTTTTATGGTGAGGACTCTCTTGGTTTAACATGTATTCTCAGAAGACCTACAATCATACACCTGGCGAAAATCCGGCTATCATTTTAAGCTAAGGAGATTACGAGATAAAAGGAGCAGAATCCTTTGTGAGTAATGTGAATAGTTCCTACTGGTTCCACTGCGGTACCTTGGATTGACGCGTTGATTATTAGGAGCAAAATCAGCCCTATGATCCATGTAAAATGTTATTAAGACACCAGATTTGGTCTTCACTCACAGGTTTACATGAGAGGTTTCAACACTTACCGAATGACCAGAAAAGCATAACAGTGTTACTCTTCATGAGCCTTCCCCATGCATACAGAAAATGCATTTGGAGCTCATTAATCAATAAGAGGTCCAGGTTTATGTGTCCCAGTAACTAAATTCTTTTCAGAACCCAACAAGAGCAAAGAAAATTACTCTCTTGTGAGAAAGTGTAGCGCAGCTATGGAGTACATGAGTAAGGGTGTTCTGACTGCCCTGTTCTGGGGTAGCACCAGGGGTTCCCTGTGAGAAGCCTGTGATGAAAAGGGAATGGTATGATGCAAGTGTTCACTCAGGTGTGTTACCTGCTAAGAGGTTCTGGGCTGCTGGGAATCTATGCACTCGCTGGGGATTATAGCGGGAGGGAGCTTAGACTGTCTCCAATATCCCTGCTTAAGAACTAATTAATGTTCAACTTTCGTGAAAGCATATGGACTCCACTCAACATGTGGGCGGTGTTTGGGGGTGGGGGGGGGGGGGGTGGGCAGAGAGAGCTAATGGATCAGTCTGCAAAGTATAACGACCGTTAAAGATATGAGGTGTAAACACATTCACTTAAAACAGAACAAAGCAAAAACGAAAACACCAACCTCTGCTTGCTTGCGCCACATGTCCAGGTTCTTGCGCTGGGCTTTGGAGAAATGGTCCCATGCCTTTTGTTTGGAAGCAGCGTGGAATACAGACACAATCTGCTCAACTGTGGCAGGGGGGTGCAGGGGCCAGTTTGTACCGTCCACAAAGAAAGAGAGAGAGAGAGGGGCGATTGGGAAGGAGCAGAGGAGTGGAAAAAAACTGGTGTCAGATAGGAAGGCAAGTGAACTTACTTTTCTTCCCCCTACTCTCCCTCTCTACTGCAACTACACTGAGCACAGATGACTATCTTAAACTGGTGGACTAGCCTCAACACTTCAGGGGGAAGGAGTTTAATAGCTGGACTGTTTGATCATTGTGACCACTCTGGAAACTTCTGTTCCAACTTCTCTTTTAAGAGCAATGTAAAAGGGTCCATATCAAAACCTGTGTGAAGATAAAGCTCTGAGAGAGAGAGAGTGAAAGAGAGAGAGAGAGAGAGAGAGAGAGAGAGAGAGAGAGAGAGAGAGAGAGAGAGAGAGA
>JBBJLR010000133.1:2593968-2609994 GCA_037577145.1 Brachypetersius gabonensis
ACAATATTTTTATTTGGAAATGAGGAGAAATATTGTCAGCGGTTCTTAAAAACGAAGGCAAAGCTGTTCAGTTCAATGCTTGCAGCTAGAAAAGATAAAACCTGAGAAACAGAAAATTTTTGCAGTGTCTTATTTTTTCCAGCACTAACATCATAATTAATAGATATTATGTTATTTTTTCATCGCAATACAACATTTCGATTCATTGTTACACCCCTAAAGCTCAATGCTACAAACAGATACAGTTTAATTTGTTGAAATTCACACATTGTTACATTAAATAAAGGTTCGATCTCGATATCAGATCAGGAGCAGAGCAGCAGGTTTCAGGCTGATTTGCAGTCAGTGCTGGTTTCTTTCTCTGATTGAGAAAAACTATCGATCAGCCGACATCCCTGCAAACATCTCACAGCAATAAAGAGCAGAAAGCAAAGCTGTTCAGATAAATGCTGCACCATTGGGCGTCTGTCTGTGACGGTTCTCCTCAGGAACAATGATGACAGAACACATTTAACGATACACACACACACACACAAACAAACACACACACCAGCGGTGTGGCACAATCAGAAAGAGCATCTGAACGATAAAAATACAATTTCTCGTCTTTTCTTGTGCATCAGTGATCGTCCTTTACTTTCCTGCAGATTCAATTAGGAGAGATAATTTCACGATGACATTCAAGCTCGCCGGTTCCTTTTCCTCCTCGGCGGAACAGACGGAACAGAAAAGGTCACCGGTGGCGGCGGACTGAGACGGACTGAGCCGGACGGCGAGCGTCTAACGTTCGCGAGGACCACCTGGGCGGCTGAAAGCAGAGCCAAGAAGACGAAACGATATCTCGTGAACTTTCACATTTCGATCTTGTCGCTGAATATCAAGTGTTACCGTATATCTCTAGCCACACGTATCGGCGGTGGGGGGGGAGGGGGGTGTCCACAGACCCGCCGCCATCCTATAGGCTGAGCCTTTAAACCCAGCCACAAAGAGAAAAAAAAACGTGACAAAGCGAAACCAGGCAGCTCCGAAACCCAAGCAGACTCGGAGGAGCCGAGGCCAAGGGCGGAATTCATCCTGGGTCTTAGTTACCTACTGTACGGGGGGGGTCTCAGTTACCGTCAGACGAGACGGCCCGGCTGTGGGTCCACTTTAACTATGTGGGTCACTGGAATGGGCGCTGGATCCTTCCCCCCTCGATACAGGACACTCCTGCTGGACGCCCGCGAGCAGAGACGCCACAGCAGGAGGGTTCGGGGGGAGGGGGGGTGGGGGGTCCAGCAACCCGCAGGAGTTTCACCGAAAAGTAAAAGTCCAACCCATCAGTCAGTGGGACTCCGGCACCGGCACCTTGGGCTTCTCCAATATCCATAGTGACGGCTTCTTCTCTTCTCTTCTACTCTCTTCTACTTTCTTCTACTCTTCTCTTCTACTCTCCTCTCCTCTCCTACTCTCTTCTCCTCCTCTCTTCTCCTCCTTTCTTCTCTTCTACTCTCCTCTCCTCTCTTCTACTCTCTTTTCCTCCTCTCTTCTCTTCTCCTCTCTTCAAATCTCCTCTCCTCCTCTCCCCTCTTCTCCTCTCCTCTCCCCTTCCCTGCGTGTAGTATTACCTGCAGGTGCAGTAATACGGTGATTTTCCAGAACGTCAGAGACGCTGAAAAATCCCAGAATAAAGAGCAGAGAGCTTCCTGCGAAGAAACTCACACCTTCATTATCTACAACCATCACTCGCAGCAGGAACCCCATCATTCACACAGCTCACACAGATTAATACGGTCCAATCAAATCCAGCTCATCTTAGATTCCAGCTTTTTTACACTTCAGGTTTACTTTCCTTGTATCGGTTATATTTTTTACTCCATTTTTATTAGTCTGTTAGTTTAAAGCTGATTTTAGTATTTAGTGAATAATGGTGATTAATTAATGCACTAAAATGAATGTTTTTTTTCCACCTCCATGACTGCATAATACATTCGTGTGTTTTTTTTCCAGTGTGTTTGACTTTGAGTTCTCCGTCCTCCAGACATCAATTTAGGCCACAGGGCCAGTTTCACGCTGGTGGAATATTCTGGATTTATTTAGAGACGCTCTCCATTAAAATTTGCTTTGTTCACTGAGTGATATTTTGGACTGATGTGTTTTTTTGTTTTTTAATATTTTTACTACTTTACTACTTTTTGATCAGATCTGATTTGGTTACCAGTTACTTCAATACCTTGAAGGGAAATAATCTGTCCATGTGAACAGTAAACAGACTGAACGGATGCTTTTCCTTTAATTGAATACTACTTAGGTTTCATTAAGCAAACGAAGGGAACCCACCAGATCACACACTCTTTTATTTCTGTCCGACCAAACCGAACTTACCAGGAGTCCTAAAAATCACATTGTTCTGCAATAATTGACTATATAAGAGCTGCACGATACGGTCAGAATATCCGTATCGTGATTAAACTACTATAAACTGCCATTGTGACGCCTTTCAGTACTTAAAGAGCCCTTATCATCACTTTTTTGTTATTAAAAAATCCTTAAAAGTCTGTAAATATTACCTGCGACAATAAATCTGAAAAAGGTCTGTATTCAAATCAGATTTGTGATGTCACAAAACCCACATATTGTCATATTTGTCTCCTTATTCGGTCCACAGCACTTCAGCCCCGCCCATTCGTACTGAGTGTTTCATCCCAACGCTGTCTTTAGAATATGCAGCAGAGACGGATATCGTGATAATGATTAACAAATGATATATCGTTCATCCCTCGACTATTTCATATTTCTTCCAGTTATAAAATAAGCTGTTTCTGTTACAGCCGGTTTTAAACCAGAAGTGGCAGCCAGTTTACGAGTGAAATAAACACAACAGGAGGGCATTTGGTGTCTGATCCCATATATTGATTATCTGTTGCTTGACATAAGCAGAAGAAAACGGGAACCAAGTGAAAAATGACAGTTGGTTTTAGTAAAATCGGTGGATTTTAAGATACAGTTACCCCTCTGTTTTACACAGATCAGCATTCACCATTCAGTCTAACTCAGATTTTCCTAAGAACCCAACTGTATTACTTCCACCTGTCCAGCGGTGGCAGTAACACGCTTTTCTGATTCTGATTATTTATTAACCTTTACATTTCCTTTAAGGGTAAGGCATTAAACTGAGTTTAAAATGAAATTTAAGTGTTTTGGGAGCAGTTTTGGGGGGATTCAGGGTTTAAACTAAAACATGCGTTTTTGGAACGTAACCCACATGATAAGAATTTCTGTAAAATATAGACCACTTGGGTACCTGAGAGCGCACCTAATAATATGAGCTGATAACAGATGCATTAAAATACGCAGGGACTGGACATCCAGTAGCAGAACCAAGCTCAGGGCTGTTCACCAGACAAGGAAATCTGATAGAAAAGTGAAGCTTCGTCAAGGTTTGACCGGTTTTGAGCCATCGTATCTTCACGTTTGCTCAAACTGCGTCGGCTCTGTCCTGACGTGGCTGGTGCCTTGTGTGATTCCATATTAATCCCACTGAGCGCTCAGTGCAGCGGCAGATGGAGCTGAATATGCATTGGCACACACACATCTGGATACGGCAGACTCACCACGCCTGGTTAGATCCACCTGAACGGCCGGCGTTCCTCCTGCGTTTACTGCTGTACAGAAAACACCTCGCCGCTATCTCACACACTTCTGTCTGGTGCGGAGAACAGACCGAGGTCCAGGTTACTGAAATTCCTCCTCCACTGCGTGTGGTGGGGCGGAGCTCCGCCGCCAAACAAAACAAGAGGCAGACGCTCTTTCAAAATATTTAGATCCAGATCAAAGCGACACTGCACTTTCAGGGCCGCTCCTACAAAAGTCTTTCTCTCTCTAATCTGACGTTTGAGACGACGCCCAGCCGCACAGCTGATAATAAAAGTGTCATCCGCCCCAGACACGGGAATCCAAACGACCCCTCAGCTCAACACGAAAGTGCCTCCAGATGCTCGTAGGCCCTCAGACCTCGAGAAGATGCTGCAGATGCTGAGTTAATCGACGCAGAGGCTTCACGGCTCTCAGTGATCGTTGCTTTGTGATCATGCACTGCAGAAACACACAACAAGTGGACAAAACAAAGGATTCGGGAATCAGAGAAAGTGTGTGGAAGTGTGAATGTGGGGGTGTGTGGAAGTGGAGTAGAGCTGGAGAGAGCAAGAGAGAACTACAGAAAAGTGGAGAGGTGGAAAGAGGTGGAAAAAGAGGTGGAGAGAGGCAGAGAGAGAGGTGAAAAGAGAGGTGAAGAGCGAGGTGGAGAGAGAGATGGAGAGAGATGAAGAGAGAGGTGAAGTGTGAGGTGGAGAGAGAGATGGAGAGAGGTGGAGAGAGAGGTGGAGAGATGGAGAGAGGTAGAGAGAGAGGTAGAGAGAGAGATGAAGAGCGAGGTGGAGAGAGAGATGGAGAGTGATGGAGACAGATGAAGAGAAAATGGAGAGAGGTGGAGAGAGAGGTGGAGAGATGGAGAGAGGTAGAGAGAGAGGTGGAGAGAGAGGTGAAGAGCGAGGTGGAGAGAGAGATGGAGAGAGAAGCAGAGAGAGAGGCGGAGAGAGAGGCGGAGAGAGATGGAGAGAGGTGGAGAGAGAGATGGAGAGAGGCGTAGAGAGAGGTGGAGAGAGGTGGAAAAAGAGGTGGAAAAAGAGGTGGAGAGAGGCAGAGAGAGGTGGAGAGAGAGATGGAGAGAGGGATAGAGAAAGAGGTGGAGAGAGATGGAAAGAGGTGGAGAGAGAGTTTGAGAGAGGCAGAGATGTGGAAAAAGAGGTGCAGAGAGGCAGAGAGAGAGGTGGAGAGAGAAGCAGAGAGAGGCGGAGAGAGGTGAAGAGAGGCAGAGAGAGGTGGAGAGAGAGGTGGAGATAGAGGCAGAGAGGCGGAGAGAGGCGGAGCGAGGTGGAGAGAAAGGTGGAGAGTGAGGTGGAGAGTGAGGTGGAGAGTGAGGTGGAGAGAGGCAGAGAGAGGTGGAGAGAGGTGGAGAGATAGGTGGAGAGAGGTGGATAGAGAGGTGGAGAGAGGTGGAGAGAGAGGTGGAGAGAGAGGTGGAGAGAGAGGTGGAGAGAGGTGGAGAGAGCAGTGTGGTGTGTTTTCATTTAATTTTAAGGATATTAGGGATATTAGGAACAGAAATAGGTTGTGAGCTGGGAATGATCTCCTCAGGGTTCTGAGTGGTGGAGAGGTGGAGAAAGAGGTGGAGAGAGATGGAGAGAGCTCCTCGGGGTTCTGAGAGCGGGAACACGTCTTTAGTCCACTCCGTTGTCCCAAAACAAAATATTTTTTTCCTCCAACATTCACAGAGTCTGTGTCTTCGATGAATTTTTTCTTCGAGCTTTGTTCTATTTCTTACCTCGCTTTCCTGAAACAGTGCCCCCCCCAACCCCCCTCCTCCGGACCCCTCAGACCTCAGCGGGAGCAGAGAAACGGTGAAAACCTGGCCAGTGTTAAGACTGATGTGCTGGGGCAGGATCCAAAATGAGGCCCATCCACACGACCTGCACGCCAAGCCAAACAGCCCTCCCCTCTCGCCTCTACGCGGGACCCAGGGAGGGAGGCAGCAAGTGTTGGACACCACTTAGACGCTGCGCTCAGATAAAGGAATGCTGCTCTGATGCATGACCTATTTTTTTCCCTGCTTTTCTCTCACTCCGCTGGCTGAGGTCAGAAAAAGAGAATTTCTGGCTCTTCTCCTGCCTGCAGTGCCTCTAACAGCTTTACAACTCCACTCATTTTCAAACCGCCACATATGAAAGCACTGCTTTGTCCCCAAAAAGAACATTAACCCAAAAAAGGACATTCAGACCACGGCGGAGGTACAACGCGAGACTCAAGCCGCACGATACGGACGGAATATCAGTATCACTGCACTGCAACAAACTGCAGCTCTGATGTGTTCCAGTTAAAATCAATCACAGTTATATGCAATCATAGGTTAAATGCAAAATTAGATCATTCAAAAGTAGTGCATGAGTAAAAAGTCCCTTTAACACAGTTACAGTTCAAATATTTCTGTAAATCTCAACTGAAACATTAATGTAATCAAATCGAATATTAAACCAAAGCTATTCACCACTGCAGGGCGTTCAGATTTTATCTGGTTTATTATAGAAATACAAGTTCAGAGTCCAGAGCTTTATAACAGCTGTAAAGGGAACTGACACCTCTGTATCTGAATGCAGTGTAATTAAAGTCCCTGTTGGTGTAACGGTAATCCGTCGCAATACTTTTGTCCATATTATATGGACAAACACAAAAAAGCAACAAACCTGCGTTAACATGAGATAAAATAATTGTCGGCATTAAGTAAGTACAGTAAGTTACGTTTCAAGAGCACTCGCGTATAGTGAAAAACCGCCTTGTTGTGTTTTGGTTAAAAAAAATGCCTAAAAGGCCTATTTTTATAGTGTAAACCCTAAATCTGCCCCCAAATCTACTCCCAGAACACTTTAATTTCATTTTAAACTCAGTTTAATGCATTACACTTAAAGAACATGTAAAGGTAAACCCGTATTCGCCTCTTTTAATTTAAATTTCCTGCCGAAATTCGGAAGGTCGCAGGTCAAAAGTATTGGGACACCGCAGCGAGGTGAGCAGTTTTCGGGGATTATCCCCTGATCTACTCAAGCTAAAAATACAAATGAGGGCTCGTTGGAAAGGTCTCCTGGTGATCAATCGAAATCTGGAGTTTGAAGCGTCGGAGTACTTGCACCGCGGAGAAATCGTGCTTGGAGCGCGGGGCTCAACCCTGGTGTGGAATCCAAAAAAAGTGCTTCCAGGTTGGCTAAAGCCTGCCCTTAGTCCCCTTGTGTGAAATCATTCAGAAAAAATATATTTATTGGCACAAAAAATGGCGGAGGATATTTGCAGTTTCCATGTTATTCTGCGTAAAAATATGATTTCGGTTCACAAAAAAAATCCACGTGACTGAATCCGCGACTCCTGAGCCGCGTAAACTGTAATGCTTTTAAACATGAGGGAAATCGCTCGAAAAGAAAGACGGGAGAAAGTCGAGAGACGCTCAGAGGAAACAGTGGATCCTGAGCAACAACTGGACCCTTTTAGTTCCTTCACAGACCCAAAGACTCGCATTCTGCTATTCCTGATCTGCTGGATGGAAGACAGATGTTGAGATGTCATCTCAGCTTAACGCGTACAGAGACGTGATGAGCCCAGAGCTGGGCTGCTCTGAGGAACATCTCAAACGTGGCTGTGGAGAACCTGATCCTCGTTCTCAGACAAGCTGCAGAAGATTAAAATCGAGAATCTGAGGTATTTAGTATCAGAACCTCAAAAAGGGCCGAAACATGATTTATGATGTGTATAATGGAAGATATGGGTTGGCCGATACGTCCAAAATCATGACAATAAAGGTTTTTATATCAGTCGATACAGATAATTATCAAGATAACAAAACATTAAAGATTGATTCTATAAATTACGTTTATTATGAAAATACCGAATAGCTGTTAATAACTGTTATTAACTGTTAATTTGGCTCAACTGTCAACCTTCACTCCATGTCAGAGGGTTATAATTAAATTTAAAAAAATAATAAATCACTGATTTTCAGTCAGTTGCCCTACGCAAGATGTATTAGACCCTTAGATCATATTTTATATTTGTCTATAACAGTGAATAAAGTACTGGTTTAAAAAGTGAGCCAGTACTCGCTTTTCTTTACCCAAAAATAATTAACATTTACATTTACATTTATAAAGATAATAAAGATAATAAATAAATTCAGTGTTTATGTAATTGTTTAAGAAATTAGACAGTGCGACTAAAGTGAGGCCGAATTGAGACTAATGTGAGGCTAAACTGAGAGTAAAGTGAGACTAAAGCGGGGCTAAACTGAGAGTAAAGTGAGACTAAAGTGAGGCTAAACTGAGAGTAAAGTGAGACTAAACTGAGACTAAACAGAGTAATATGAGACTAAACTGAGACTAAACTGAGAGTAAAGTGAGACTTAATTGAGACTACACTCCATTACCATTACCGCACATCTGTTTTACAATAGTGACAATAGTGACGAGTATCGATCAGTATCAACCCAGCGATGCCTTCAGGGTGAGTGACAGAAATCAGGCTCAGATCCGCTCAGCACATTCACAATGAAGCAGAGCCGGAATGTCAATATTAATCAATATAACAAGCGCGCTGACAGGAATGTGTCCACAGCGGACACTAATGCGGCCCAAAGGGGCTCCTAAAGAGGGGCCAGCCGGCCCCGCCACACAGTGTGTGTGTTTGTGTGTGTGTGTGTGTGTGTGTGTGTGTGTGTGTTTGTGTCTCTTAATGGATAGGTCACTCTTCAAGAAGCATCCTAGCTAATGCCGCCTCTCCAGCCGGCAGGATCAGGTTTCTCCAAGCTCTCCACACGCCAGAGAACCCCACCTCCAGCTCTGAGCTGCAATTTTGGTGGTACGATGGTAGTCTGAGAAATAATCAAGGTTTCACGGTTATCACGGCTATTTAACGTGAATTGATTTCACAACTGTATTAACATAAATAAACACATTCTATACAGGTTTTGAACTTCAGAAGCTATTTATTTGCTGCTTTTCAAAATGAGTTTGTAAAATAAAAGTGATCTCTGTAACCATCTGTAAGGCTGTAAAAGTCTGTGAGCTGCGCAGACAGAGGTTACTGCTGCCTTCTGAACACACCAGAGTCAAAAACGTTCATAAATTGAACGTTTGAACATAAATTGCACTGTTTAAGTTAAAAATGCAGTTAAAATTGCTGCTTGTTAAAGAGGTGAACGAGGGGTCGGTAGAAAGGTGTTACCAAGCCCCATCTAACTGTGAAGTTTCACGGAGATCGGTGGTCGGCCCGGCTAGAAAAGCCACGAGCATGTTCCGTGGGGGATTAAAGTATTGGGACACCCAGGCGATGTGAACGGGTTATGTTATTTTATGTCTCTGCTTCCGGCGGATTTGTTTTGCAGTGCTGGGGAAGTCTTAACCGCAGTTAATAGTCAAACCAGTTAATCCCTGCAAACCTAATCAGAACTAAACATCATTTTCTACATTATAATAACCTCAAATACTACAACATAATACAATACAATAAAATATACTGTACTACAGTAAGCTACACTATACATACTATAGTACAATATAATAAAACCTACTGGACTTAACTAAGATCATTTACAACACTACACTATAATATACTATCATACAACTACAGTGTAATTAACTAGACTGGACTAGACTGTATTATACTACATTATAATGACTTACCACACTACAATGGAACATAATATAATATTATGGGTCAGACTAAACAGCTATGATAAAAAACATCAAACGGATTCTATTACATTATATTATATTACATTACACTAATGTAGATGTAATTATATTACATTACACTAATATCAAATTCATATCAAATGCTTTAAACTAAAGCATTATTATTTTTAATTGCATGTTTAGTCTTAACTATCAATTTCAACTCATCGTATTGTTCTACGGTCCATTCCGGTCCAAAACTAAGGACGGGAGCCCTGATCCGGATATGGGCTAGTTGTGGACGAGGTCAGTGGTGAGCTGGTCCCAGAAGAGTGGCTGGGGAGTCACCGGGGATCTTTCCTGGATGGTGTTTTGCCCGTGGCGGGCAGACAGGTGTACCAGAGGCCAGATCGTAATCTGGACGAGTTGACAAATGGAGGAGTATTGTTAGAGAGGTTCCTGTTTCTCGAATGCGGGTCTCTCAAACCTGTGATCTCTCTCTGTGTTTATTATGAGATGTGATCTCTAGGCTCCCGTCTGGGACGGTCCCGGCTGGTGGTGTGATTCATTTCAGCAGCTGGCAGCTCTGGCACCGAGTCCAGGAGTCGCTCCAGAGGAGCTCACAGAGTCGGAGCTCCGCCTAGACTGTTCTCTCTTGGCCCATTCGCTCCAGTCATTCATTTCCGTGGTTAAGATGCGATAAATTAAGTCGCAGTAGTTTTCCTGCAGGGCCTGAAAGATCAGTTATTGATGCCGTTTGGGCGACATTCTTCCATAAACAGCCAAAGAGCCGAGAGCTTTATAACAGCAGCGCTGTTTAGACAGGTATGGAAATTTAATCTAAAAATCAATGAGCTTTACGAACTGCCTCACAAAATCAGGAAGCTTGGTTTAGACACACAGTTACCGTCACAACATGGCTGAGAAAAATCTGAACTGGATATTTCACCCAAATCATTCAGGTGATCAGTGCTGGTTTGATCCATCTAGCCTTTGATCCTTCACTGAAAAGTCTAGCCTGTATATATACACACACACACATACACACACACACACACACACACACACACACACACACACACATATATATATATATATATATATATATATATATTTCTGCTTTCTGCTGATTGGCTGCTGCCCTGTGATGCTGCAGTACAGAATTTCCAAGTGTTCTCATGTTTTTCGTTTCGTTCTACTTAAAGCCCTGTATTTGTATTACTGTAAATTAAATGTATTTATTACTGTTTATTTATCCTGCTTTACGCTGCTTATACCAAAGAAAACGACAGCGCATACCAAAGAGTTCAGTGTAACCTGTACAGTACGGATATGGGTTTACCTTTACATTTTCTTCCAGGGTAATGTATTAAGCTGAGTTTAAAATTTTATTAAAGTGTTGTTAGAGCATACTTGGGGGAATAAAAAAAGGCTTTTTCAGGCATTTTCTTTAACATTGCGGTCTGCCATGACAACATAAATTGTGGGACTAATAAAGGTTTATCTTTTCTTTTCTTTATTGTTTCTTATTCCTTGCACTTTGTTCAATGCTGCTGACTTACTCTGGTGCAATAATTACACTTATGGTGCAATACTATTCACTCTGGAAGATTTACATCCCGTTCTCACTATACAGTTATATTACATTGCTGTTACATTGTCGTGCTCTTTTTATTGTGTTTGTATTATTTCTGTCTTAAACGTTGCTATACGTTGCGCCGTGGTCCCTGGAGAAATGTCTCATCTCAAAATGTACGTGTTTCACGGCTGCTGATGACAAAGTAACCTTGAACCTTACACTTACATGAGTGTTACCATACAGTCACACCTAGAAAACAGCAGTCTGATTTAACAACGGAGGTGTTGCTCAAATGAGTTGAATGAGACGGCACTGTGGGAGAATCTTGATTTATTTATGTCTGTCCAAACCACGGAGAGCCACAAAGCTCTGACTAATGATTTGCATTAATAATCCATCAGCACCTCCCTGATTGAATCAATGTGTCATAAAGATAAATTCCCGAGGCTGCGCTCGATATTAATAGAATGATTTATTTTTACAGCCATGCTGGGTAAATACCTGCCTGCCCAATACTGTACCAATAAACAAATATATATTTATTTATTTGTAGTATAACTTGTTTAAAAAAACAATGCAAGCCTCTTGATCATGATCTAATAACAAAAAGACTCCTGCCAATATGCTGCCACTCTTCACCTAAACCAAATGAGACTCAGCTATGAAGCAGGGTATTTCTTTCAGCAGCCTCAAACAATATTATTACATAGGCTGCAATGGCAAAAAATAAAAAAGAAAGCCGTTTCAAGAATGAGGATGCCGGTGCGCCCATCATTCCTCCAGAACTCTGCAGAATGTGGAGTGGCCAAGATTCATTTCCAGGGCAATTGAAATGTCAAAGGCAAGTGTGAAATGGTCGGTTAGAGAAAGTGGTTGGACTAAGAAAAGAGGCAAAAATTACATAAACAATACAGTGAGAGAAAATATGTGAGTACACTGTGTAAATAGCTTTTTTGCTCTTATCAGCACACACTATTAGCTGTACTCTTTTATAGGAGACCAGAAAAATAACAGTGTGTTGGACGAAGAACGGTGTCTCTCTTACATTCATCTCTAAAGATAAATTACATTGCAAAATCGTTTCTTCGTTCTCTTTCACTCTGTCTACACAGACAGTGGATTGTCATTTAGACACCAAAACAGACGGTGCTTTCTCTTCAGCAGCATGGTGCTTCAAACCCAGAGAGACAAACAGCATTTATAGACTGCCAATTGTGACATGCTCACTAAATCAATCTCGGCAGAAGCTTCAGGAAAATGCCACCATAAAACTAAAAATGTAGAAACTAAGAAGAGAAATAACAACCAAGGGGAAAAAAAGAAAAAGAAAGGAAAAGGACTGTATCTTACTGCTCTAGACAGACAAAAATGTGACACTGGAAGGATAAGAGCCTCACCTTTGATCTTTTCTCCAAGCTGGCTGCACTCATGCTCTGAATAATGGACTATGGGGGGCGGTGATGGGGGGCGAAGTCGATCCTCCTCGATCCTCCGCCGGTGCCTCTCCTCCCGGGCCAGCATGCGCTGTCTGCACTCCCACTCGTACAGGTCGTCTCTGGCCTGGGCGTAGTCCACATGCAGCCGCCCCGTGTCTTTCTTATCTGTGCTGGAGCCAAGTCTGATCCTGTAGCCTGGACAAAAGAGCAGGGGAGGGTGGTGAGGACCAGACAAAGGGAGGAAGATGGAGGGAGAATCACCAGTTTTGGTTTTGGTGCTGTGAACAATAAAATCAGGTATAAAGTAAAGTGGCCCACACACGAACACATTCTCTCCCATTTAACCCATTCGCCTAGTGAAGCAAGCAGCTGCAACCAATGGGTTGGGACAGTGTGTGGGGATGGGACCTTGCTCAAGAATACCTTAGTGGTGCTACTGCCAGTCCTGGGATTTAACCCCACAACCTTCCGATCACAAGAGCAACTCCCACCAGCTTGTCGCTTTAAGCCGGGTTTAAACCAGCGGCCTGTTTCAACAAACTAATTCCACACAAATTCAAGCAAACAACGATGCAAGTACAATAAAATCGTTCACCATGAAAGACAAACTGCCCTTTTGATTCGAAGGTTGTGGGTTCAATTGCCAAGACTGCAAGTGGCACCACTGAGGCACCCCTGATCAAAGTACCGTCCCCACACACTGCCCCTCAGTGGACACTTTACACTTCTTTGAGGGGTGGCAGTAGCCTAGTGGATAAAACACTTGCCTGTGAACTCAATGACCACAAAGTCACAGGTTCAAATACCCCACTTTCTACAATTGTGTCCTTCAGCAAGACATAACCCTCAGTTGTTCCAGCAGGAGTTATATTGATAGTCTAAAAGGAGCCTCACTGATGCTATTTGCTGATTGGATCAGATCTGAATTTTACTCGACTACCTGAAAATACAGCCAGGATTAACTGTGATGGATTATTTTTGGATCAGTCAAACCACATTTGGAGGTATGTAAGGGGAAACGTATCTGAAGAGTGATGACTAGGATAAACAAGAAAGTGCGAGACGCCACCTGTTTCAGCCGCTGATCACAGACTTTGGAATGGAATTCTTTGGAAGTGTGTGGAAAGGTAGTATGAAAAACACTGTTATAAATGGGTCGCTGTTATAATACAACTCACTACACTTAAAAAGATTATGGATATACAGATCCACACCCAAAGTGTAGTGCCAAAGTGCACATATGCAAATTGTTTAAAGCCATTTTTTTAATGTGATAAACGGTCTTTCTGCTAACAAAGTTAACAAACAAGAAAGCAGTACAATAATCAAGATTTGTTTTAGTTTGTAAACCAGCAGATATATTGTAAGCCGGTAAGGAGAACTAGAGTAACAGTGGACTTCCACAAGGAACACACTTATATACTGAACATAATATCACTTTTTACTGTATAATGATACTTATATTTATTATTGACAGTTTTATTTAGCATGTATTAGGAAGGAAATGTGTTAATGATATTTAACCATATTTTCTTCATATGATGAAAATGTACTCTTAATGTATATTAAATGTATTCTGAATGTGAATCTGCAGCCAGCACACTATGGGAAATGATTCCTAAAGAAAGTTCAATGACAAAGACACAGTTGTGTTAATGCGTTAGATTCTTTCCCACCAAATCGTTCTACTGGTCTAAGTGCGCATATTTTGCACTGCGTCTTCTCAGAGATGTGATTCAGAGAGTAAAACGAGTGTTTTGTGGGTGTCATGTTTGAGGGTGTCAAAAGAGATTTTTTCTGTCACTGTTAAGACAGTTTTCTAAACATCAGTTCTTGGTTTTAAAAGAAAATTCCAGGTGATACCGGTTGCCGCCAGTTGTCCAAACGATAGAAAATCACGTGGAATGTTTAATCAGCCACACGTCTGATATCTCCTCCCATTTTCCAGCCTCAGTTTGCATAATCTTCCACCATATGCACATGCATGAGAAGCACATTTTGGGTTTTCCACACATTGCATATTGAGGCTTATGCTCCAGCATAGTACGGAAGAATATGCAGCGTCTATTTAACCTGAAACTGGCACAAAAATCCTAATACATTGTATTCTCAATGTAGTCAAAAATACTACTTAATAGGAGGAATGAACTAGGATTAAAAAAAACACCTTTTAAAAGAACAAGGAACCAGTTAACTGGGACAAAATGTAACAGATGACAACAAGGCAGATAAAAAATTTAAAAAAAAAAAAAAAGTAATTACAGTCCGTGCCACCCAAACGAAGAGCTGGGTGCAGGTTTTGCAGGTTGACATGTTTTGGGGATGCAAATGAAGCTATTTCAGTGGCTATTGAATTATAGTGTTGTGAGCCATGATAGACTCACAGCTCTAGTTCCTAAACAAGGGTAAGTGGGAAATTGTAAATGTGTTTTTATCAGCAAATTATTACTTTGAGTACAAGGAAATGACTGCCTGAGGAAAAGGGCAGTACAAGACAGGTGTGGCAGATAAAGAATATAGTTTGAAAAATGCAGATTTTTTAAATTTGTTATTAATCTTTACATTCAGTCACTACTATAATACATTTGGTAAATGCAATTACATTACAATGCAAGTTTAATTACTTCCACATGTAATGGAAAACTGGTTTGCTAATTCTCAGATAAAGATTGCATGAAGCCAATTATGCAAAAAAAATGTTTTCATATTCTGTGGGGGGAAAAAAATTCAAAGAGCAAAGTGACAAACCAGAGACAAATTAATTTGGCACAGTGAAACTTTGTCTTTCGGTTGAGAACACATAACGTGAGGAGCTTGAGCGTTTCTTAGGAACGTCCACACAGCTCAGCCCGAACAGAGAAACCAACAAACATGTCTTATCTAACACCTGTGCATTTATTCCCCAGAGCATCTGGATGCCGGGGAATGCTGCGTCCATCCGGCTGTTTCCTCTGTGCTATAAATAAAAACTGATTTTTTTTTTCACTCTGCAACCACTGCACCTTCAGGCTATTGAAAAGAAAGGGCTGCTCTGAATAGTGATTCATATCCAAAATTCCACAGCGGTGGCAATGACCAAACGCTGCATTCACACACGCACGCACGCACGCTCACATACACACGCAAGCTAACACACACACGCTCAAACAGACACGCGCTAACACACACAGGCAACAACACACACGCTAACACACACACGCTCACACAAATACGCTCTCACACATACACGCTCTCACACACACTCATGCTAACACATGTTAACACACACAGCTCATGCCTCCAGACGCACGCTTCACGCCTGCCTCCCCTCGGGTGTGTGCTCATTACTTTTAATTTGTGTTTAGAGTTCTGAAGTGAACACATGCTAATTTGCTAATTGCAAGTGAAATAAGAAAGGGCACAGGAAAAGCACTCAAGGGGAAAAAGCCCGGGCACAGGGGGGGAGGGCCAAGGGCACCAGGTGACATATGAGTAGTGAAGGCCAGAGCTGTACATAAAAAAACAAAAATGAACAAACAGCGCGACTTTCTACTGTGTTTATTCAGAGCACAGGACTGAAGGAAGAAAATAGTACCGGACGAATGGCTGAACAGTGTTCATGAAAGACTATGGTAAATTATGCATTTGTTTATGAGCCTGGTGCACCTGGAGTAGAGCGAGATCTTTCATTTGGAGGGTTTCTGGCGAGGGCGAGAAAGAGAGAGAGAGAGAGAGAGAGAGAGAGAGAGAGAGAGAGAGAGAGAGAGAGAGAGAGAGAGAGAGA
>JBBJLR010000133.1:2616159-2637216 GCA_037577145.1 Brachypetersius gabonensis
CACACACACACACACACACACACACACACACACACACACACACACACACACACACACACACACACACACACTATTGTATATAAATATCTACCATATTTAAAAAAATATTCCTTTCATGCCTAGTGCAAAGCATCAGCTAGAGCAATCAAAAACTCAAAGTAATGTAGTAGCATTAGTGAGATGACGGTAGCATGTTGTGTAAGTGTGAATGTTGCACACAAGTGGGTCAAAAAGCAGTGAATGTTACTGCAGGGCTATAAATGGTCTGTCTACCAAAATATCCAGCCAACTGTGTCCTGTGGCCAGAAACTGACCACTAATTAAGCGCTAGAAAATGAATAATACAAACCGTAGAAAGTATGATCCACTCTGTAAAACACACACGTTTCACTACAATGTCATTGTCTGCACTGAGAATGTGCGGGTCCTAACACTAACATGCCACTACCATGTCAATGTCACTGCTGTATTGAAAATGATACACCACTGAAATAATACCTATATAGAATGAGTTTAGGCTTTAACCTCCAGAGGGCAGCAGTTCACTTATAGGGTAATACCTATATGAGTCCTAGGGAGCAAAAGAAAAAAGTCGACAGCTGAAGAAGAAGTCTCCAAAAGAAGTAGGACATTTGTGAAAATGTTCTTCAATTGATGGATAAGCAGTCATCTTTTCACAGATGTACAGTGTCAACTACCAACTTACCTATTTACTTTTGTGAAAAACGAACTAATTACGGTCAGTAATCAGCCCACAGAAGTTTTGTCAAAGTGATTTGTTAAATGCTGAAGCCTAAGAGCTATAGTCACGTAAGAGTTATGAGTTGGGATGCTTTTGCCCATGTTGGAAACTCTGTAAATATTACCATAGTCAGATAAAGATATATTAAAAATAAAATGCAGAAGTCAGTGCAGTGGGGCTCCCCAGGGGTGTCCCAGCTCACTGTTGGCCCCACCATCATGAGATTATGAGTTTGATGCCCTTTGGTGCCACAGAAAAGTCCAAAAGAGCACAACTGGTCTCGCTCTCTCTGGAGGGACAACAGCAACAACAAAAAATAATAATAAAAAACAAATACACAAAAAAGAACTTGCTTTTTTACTTTACAAAGAGAGGACTCCTTTGTCCCCAAAAAAGTAGGAAAACAAGCACACATGCACAAACAGTATTACACACATTCTCCACAGCCATCATACAGAGAGACCTCAGACCTCCTCCACACAAACAAATAAACAACCACCCCTATTTTGAAGCAGGAACATGACAGTTCGCTTGGCATAGATGACAGCCAGCACGCAGTGAGAAGAAAAGAGTGAGAAACGGGAATGTGATGTGAGACCGGCATATCTGACAGGGTGAGGCAACAGAGGCGCTCCCCTAAAAGAGAGCGAGAGACACACACACACAAACACGCAGACACCCACCCACCCAACCTTTGACTTCTTGCTTTTATTTACTTTCGCATAGCACAGATTAAATGCTCCAGCACTGACTTGTATCAAATGCTCCCTTCTCAGAGCTGCAGTGAATAAATGATAAAAAGTCCAAAGCTAACCTGTGTTATAGCTGCACATCCCATCAAGCCCTGCTGTGACTCTGCGGAGCCTCTGCCATGCTCCAGTCTAACCCTGTACAGATGATTTCATGTGAGCAACTCTACAGTGGTGTAAGCTATAGCTAGGTGATGCCTGGTGTCGGTATCGTGCAGATATGATGAGAAAATGCTGTAACAAATTCAGCTTGGAATGGCTCACACCCCCTTTGAGCGACGGCGTGTTTTTAGCACTGTTTCTTCTGGTGGAGCAGTAAGGTGTTGAGTAGTTTGAGCATCATACTTTACTTTTAGATTTTGTCACTAGGCTAGGTGGAATAGTCAGTCATATGCACGTGTGTGTGTGTGTGTGAGCGAGAGAGAGAGCAGGAGGCCATGCGTGTATGAAAGTTTGGCCCTCGTTCTCATGCATGAGAAAGACATCAGCAGGGAAACAGCAGGTAAGTGATGCTGTCTGCTGGAAAGCCAGTGATCACTCAGCGCCACGGCTGCTACCTGCTGTGCATTGTCCTTCTTTAGTGCAGGAAGCGAAGCGTTATCTCCAGAAAGGCCTCTGAAGCCTGCCGTGATCACAAACACCTATAACAGGCTTGGCCCCGGGGGGCAGCGTGGTATGAAATGCCACTCCCTGCCCATTTCTGCTATTTCATCCTCATTTTTGGTGCAGTTTGATGATTAGTCTAATGCTCCCACCTGATCCCCAGGAACTGGGACATTTTGAAACCCTAACTTACAGCACGTAGCCTTAGCTACATGCTGTGCAGGTAACCTGGGTAGGCACGGTTACAGGTCAGCATGGGAGCAAGAGCAAAGTTGACAATGATGTTCTTCAATTTTCTTTTGACGTCAGTAATCATTCAGTATTATTATAAAACGCACAATTTCTGAAAATCTGAAAAAAATTACGAACCATGAAGAAACACAAACTACTCAGTACTCAAACATTCTGCCCAAGCCCACTTAAAATACTCTTCATAATCTAAACACTGAAAACAGCTACTTAGTTTACTAACTAGTTTGCTAGCACTAGTTTGTGCTAGCAGAAGTGAATGGCTAGACTTCTCCTTCCTCATCTTGTGAGTAAAAGGCACTCACCACCACCAGAACTGCAACACTCAGGGCTTTGCTAATATGAGATTAAGGAACCAAACCACTATGCTCACCCAGGCCTAAGTACAGACAGCTCACACAGATGTTTAATGTGGTTTGTGTCTGAGGGAGGTGAGGAAACGGGCCAAATGTCAGTATTTGTAACACGCAGAGTTTTTCAGACAGAGATGCAGAGTGACACAGTCCCTTGGCTGCAAGCAAGAGAGAGAGAAGTGAAAAAAAGATATGGGACAGAGAAGCCTGTGTTGGACAGAAAGGTCATTCTGAGGCATTTTAAGGCGGGGCAAGCCAGGGGTCAGGAGCCTGTGAAAGGCAACATATGCAGCCTGCCCCAATAATGACAGGACGGAGAGACAGACACTGACTCACTGGAACCCTCACACAAAGAGCAGCACAGCCGCAGGTACCCGGTCCTGAGGGGAATACATAATATTATATATGGCTGTGTCCTGTCAGGCATTATGCTTCTTCACAAGTCAGAATTCAGACGGAGGAAGGGGGGTGGGGCGGAGGGGAGGCATAGGGGCCCTCAGCCGCTGATTAACATCAGCAGGGTGGAGAGGGGTGCCAGTGGGTAGGTGGAAGTGGAACAGAGCCTGACGGAAGCTGCAGGAAGCAGCACGGGTAGGAGACGCTGAGGACTTTAAGCGCTGACAGCTGCAGGTGAAAAAAAACACATCTGTGCTACTCTGCATAGGGCCAGATCAGACTCTCTGACTCTCTGGTTTATAATAACATTGAACTTAAAACTGGGTCCTCTAAATGACGATGGAAATGGCAGTATAGCATAAACTGTCAAACATTCCTTTCCATTGTTGTTAGTTGCTTAATGTCTTCCAAAGCTAGAGAGTTTAAAAAAATACAATAACAATAGCAGAACAGAATAACAAAACTATAAAAGATATAATAACAGATCGGTAGTGCAAATGGTTGATGAAAGTGGCTCGATGTTCGATGCATACCATGTTATGCAATGCAGGTGACGTTTCAATACATAACATGCAACAATGTATCACAGAAATTGGACATTCTATTCATTATAATATATATAATGGTATAATGGCACTGTTTAAACATCAAAGACTGAAAATGTATGCATGCGTGCCGTCAAACAGGTAGCAATAGCAGATTCCCTAAAAGTCATCCACCCCCACCTCTTTCTCTCCTGTGTCTGCTTGCACTCAAGGGATGTTAGTTCTTGTCTGGGCTAGAAGCTCAAGAAGCTCAAATATAGGCCGTAAGTTTCAGTGACTTGTTGATGTTTTGAACTGAGGAATCTGAATCAGATTTGTGTGAGCAGCATTAGATCTTTCTTTTCAAAAGCAACCTCTAATATCATTAAGTCATATAATTCAATATCATTGTCATATCCTCTTCAGAATGACCAAAACTTATTCTTTATAAAGCTAAACACTGTTAAAGACCAGATCTTACACTCAGCGGATCTCATTAACATACAGTGTGGTTCACTGCAGGGACTCTTTGAGAAATTGACACCATACTTCTGTTTGTCTCTAATTCCATGGGGAGCACCAGTGAGTGCCATCTTTACCATTCAAATTGGCACCATTTTTCCCTCCCTGTAGCTCATGTAATAAGGAATGGGACACATCCCTCTTTCTCTTGTGCACATGCCAAAGCACATGCGCACACACCCACACACACACCCACACTCACATACATGCACAGAGCATGCTCAGTCACTCACTCAACCTCTCTTTCACTTAAACCTTCACCTGTAAATATACTGTTGTTTGTATAATTGCATTTTAGAACAGATTGTGTTCACAAATGTTTCATTTATTTTCATCAGGTCTTGATTTCGTATTAATACTGATTGATGCCAAATTCTATAGCAAAAGGATTCACATTTGGTACACTCCTGAACTCAAATAATTAAAATTACTTACTTTATTAAATAATTAAAGACTGTAATACAAATGATTTGATTACACTAATTAGACCGATGAACGAATGAAAGTGTTTTATTTTATTAATGAGGCCAGACTCCACACAAATGACCCGACACCAATTAACAACCCATTCTAGCAGCTCCTCCTCCTGCCTCCCGGCTAGTGAAATGTGCACAAGCATGATTTTAAAGCTCCTGTTTTAAGGCTTTGAATATCAAAACATATCAAGCTGAATCATGTGGGCTAAGTGATCGCTACACTCTTAGCATTAATGCAGATTTTGTTCCAGCCATTTTCACAGCCACTAATGCTTTATTTACTTAGAAGTAGTACGGGAACATGCTTGGCATAAGTCGGAGATCAGAGACTGCCCTACTCACAGCATGGCAGGGTTGCACCACTCTATTAGCAAAGCTCCTAATAATGTCAACAACACACTCACCAAACAGTACAGTATGAGGTACCTCACGAACTCCCCCCGCCAGTCTACACCAGATCATTTATTTTGAGGGGAGCAAACTGATGTCTGGTGTGTAATGAACCTAACCTCTGCTTGTGTGCAATGGACCCAGAACCATCAATGGTATTTCCATGGTTTCCTGGATATAGTGTGTCCTGGCTAAAACAAACCAAACTTTTACACCCAATGAACTCTTCAATTTGCTGAAGACCTGAAAACTCCTAAAGTGTCAGTTTCTACTCCAGACAAGACTGGTATGGCAAAACATATCCATGGTTATTTGGAGAATTATTTAAGAAATCAGATCAAACTAATATTTCTTAATTTACATGAGACAGAACTAGATAAAACACTTTTTTAAATAAATACCTAGATTAAATTCTAGACTAAAAAAACAACATCACTATTAAAACGAAATCACTATTATCCAAAAGTAGATGTGTGTCAATTTGGAAATAAACGAAGAAAGATGCAACAGTGAGACAGAGAGGCAATGGACCAAGCAGTACATGAGGACAGCAGGAGAAGCTGAGAGGCTTCAGTCCAAGAAAATACTACTATAAACAACAGTGGTGCTCGAAAGCCCTTGGGAGCAAGACTGACGGCTTTTCTAAGCGCTGCTTGCAGTTAAAGAAGAAAGTGCTGCCCTCAATGGCTGCTTTCCTTTAAACTACACTGCAGCCTGTGGGTTAAAAGCAGGCAGCAGCAAAAACAACCCCACTACTGCTGGAACCAGGGCTGGTCAAAGAGCACAGGACCGGTGTATGTCCCTGATCAGTCTGGGGTTAGGGTCCATATAGAGAACATGGCATGTTCTCAAAAAGACACAAAAACCCAACATGAAATCCATAGCTATGCACTGCAAACCTGGCACCAGATGACAGCCTCTCTCAGCTTTTATATGTCTTTTTCATTATTATTCATGTATTATTTATAACCAAGATAAATCAAATCTAAGTGCCAGTGTTTACCGCCTGGCTAATTTCAGCTTTCAGCTACAGTCCTTGTGGCCAGGTATCGACAGGCAGGGTTACTAAATATTACAAAGTGAGAGTGGGTGGCGTCCATGCCTTCACTGCTTTCATCAGCCTTCTGTCTTCTCCTCAGTCTGCGGTTAGCGTATAAAAGCCGAAAGCACTGCTATCTGCAGCCACTCCCAACCTGACCTAGAAAATGAACAGCCGTTTCTTCTGCTCCCTCTCCTCTCGCAAGCCTGCCACAATAGATGCATCTCTGCATGGTGAAAAGGCCCTTTCACTCCCTCATCAGTCAGACCAACACGGCTGAAAGATGCTGCAAGCGTGACATGGCTCCGCAACAAAGACGTTTCAAACCGATGCTACAAAGATCCTCTCCCCGTGTTTCTACAAAGAAAGCGAGAGAACGTCTACAAACTCAGCTTCTTTAAAGAGCCTCACTTCTACGCCTAAACCACCGCAAATGGCTCTAGCTGTGGTTTGAGGGATTCATCTTGACAAATTGTGACAACAAACGTACACGAGCCTTGTCCTTCCTCTGGCAGCAATATTCTTCTGAAATGTTTTCCTTTGTTAAGAGATCTGTCTTTGTGCAACAATAACTGTTCTCCAGATGTCCCTGAGATGAATCAGAAGGAATTAAAACCACAACTTCACCAAGAAATGAAACAAAATAAAGACCTGAAGTTCTTTTGTAGCACTAATATACTGTAAATGCAGTGTTACGAAGGAAAAGGAAAGCCGAAATGACAAATGCATAGAAAATGTCATAATGTGTTATAATGTGAGGCTGGTGTGATAAGCAATTGAACAAAGAGATAAATTGGGATAAAAACTGAGGTAATCATCAGTGCATTCATACAGAACTCCTTTCTCTTTTTCATGCTCAGAACTTGAAGGGAGGCAAAGTAGAGCATCCAGTTCTTACTCACAGCAGTCATAGCATTTCAGCTGAAAGTCAGTAAAGAACTTTTTCAGACAGTCTCTCTTTGAATTTGAACAATGTGAATTTTAGGGGTATAATTGTACATCAAACATTTGTAATATATGACAACATGCATCATAAAGAATAAACCAGTGTGTCTGTTGGTAACATTTCTCTGTGATGGCCCACCACAATGAAATATTTACCATCATGGCAAAAAGCTAAACAAAATCAACCCCCAAATCACCAAACCAAAATTCCCAACTCATAGGAAACACTACAAGCATTCTGTTAATTCAGATCCTTTGTGTAACTGCATCATTTATACTCTCAACAACCCAGTCCAGCACATTAATGTCTCTATGCCAGACTGATTTTTCTCCATTCAAATTTCATTCCAAATATTGTGAGGATATTTAATTGCTTTCAGTCTTTGCTGACCTGTGAATCCTGAATCTTCTAATGAACCAAATCGTGAGATGACTGTACTGGCTTATGGACCTGACCACATCGAAACATGACCGTAGCATTATAAGAATAAACATTTTGTCAGTGATGGCTTTTCCTCACTGAGCTACCCACTGCTGTGTCTGTGACAACCACGACAACTTCCTGTAAACAACCATGTAGACTCTTAATACTTGGCGAGGTAAGCAAATGTGCCTTAAACAAACAACTCAACAAACTGCCTCTATAAATACAGTTCTACATATTACACTGCACTTTCTCTCTCCTGCGGCTGATATTTTTGCACAGTTATAGTTATTGCTGTCTACCTCCATTCTGCATTTTTTTTTTTTACACCCAACAACTTTGCTACTAGAATTCAGTATCTCTCATGATACTGTATACATGCAAACACAGACTGGATTAAATATATATTGTCTTGCCCTGTTGTTTTGTTGCTCGTGTTTTTCTTGCACTCTCTCTCCTGCTCTCTTCTCATTCTGTGTGTATTGTCCTGTCTGCTCTTCAAGTCAAGCTTTATTGTCATCCCAGTCATATACATTAAGTACACAGTAAGACGAAATATTCTCCTCACTGATAATTACATAGAACAACCATGTAGACTCTTAATACTTGGTGAGATAACCACATGTGCCTTAAACGAACAACTCAGACTGCCTCTGTAAATACTCTTCTACATATTACACTGCACTTTCTCTGCCCTGCTGCTGCTATTTTTGCACAGTTATTATTTATTGCTGTCTACCTCTGTTCTGCATTTCTGCAAATATAACTCTGCTGCTAGAATATAGCACTTGTCAGAATATTGTATTCATCCAGGTTTGTACTGTAGTTATTGTCGACTGCACTAAATGTGGTCTTGTCCGGTTATATTGTTGCTCTTGTGTTTTTCTTGCCCCCTGTTTTGTCCTCTCTAGTCTTGTGTTGCTCCATGGTCCTGGAGGAACGGTGTGTGGTTTCACTGTGCACAGTGTGTGTATGGCTGAAATTACAATAAATCTACTAGACTTGTGTCAGGTCCACAGCCAAGCAACACACAGAACATTCAATACTCAAACACACACTGAGAGGGAGATATACAGTCTTATGCAAATGTTTGGCCACCCCTCAATAAATAAAATTTTTTGGTCATTTTTTAATTGAAAAGATGTAAACACAGTCTTTCTAGGAAATGCACAATATTTGCAGCAAATATTGATGCACAGTTACTTTTTATGTCACAAATTGAACAAAGATAAAAATTAAAAACATTATTGTGGCACTCTGCAAAAGTTTGGGCACCCTACACAATCAGTACTTAGTAACACCTCCTCTGGCACATATCATTGCTTGCAAACGCTTTTTATAGCCAGCCAAAAGTCTTTCAGTTCTTGTACTTTCTTGCAAAAGGTTTCTAGTTCTGTGATATTCTTTGGTCATCTTGCATGCGCAGCTTTGAAGATCTACGCCCAAATTTTCAATGATGTTTAAATCAGGGAACTGTGATGGTCATTCCAAAAGCTTCAGCTTGCATCTCTTGAGGTAGTCCATGGTGGATTTCGAGGTATGTTTAGAATCATTGTCCTGTTGTAGAAGTCATCCTCTTTTCAGCTTCAGCTTTTTTACAGATGGTAGGATGTTTGCTTCCAGGATTTGCTGGTGTTTAGTAGAATCCATTCTTCCTTCCACCCGTACAATGTTTCCTGTGCCACTGGCTGCAACACAAACCCGAAGCATGATGGATTCACCCCCATGCTTAATAATTGGCAAGGTGTTCTTTTCATGAAATGCTGCTTTATCAGTCCACAGCATTTGTTTCCAAAACGCATAAGGCTTCTTTAGATGATCTGTTGCATTACTCTGACGTTGGATTTTATGATTGAGATGCAGGTAAGCTTTTCTTCTGCTGACTCTTCCATGAAGTTCTTGTCTGTGCAAGCACCACCACTTCTCTGAGTCTGTTAAACGTTCCTGCAGGTTTTTCTTTCTGACCAGAATATGAGCCATTCTGACCAGAATATGAGATTGTTCTTGGTCTTCCAGATCTCATCTTGACCTCCACAGTGTTAACCTCTTTTCAATTACAAAATCACCAAAATCTGTTATTTATCAAGGGGCGGCCAAACTTTTGCATAAGACTGTAATAGGAAATGATGTATAATAAAAGGCTTTTGGGTTAAAAACTACTACTATGTGCCCTTTTGTGTTTTATAAACATGAGCCCAAGGTGGCCTAAAGTTGGGAAGAGAAACAATATAACTATTGCAGAATGTAAAAATATCTAAGGTACAACATAAAATATAAACACCCTAAAACAATCATACATAGCTGTTTACAAATTTTGGATTATTGCTTTTTTTTTTTTTTTTTACTCTTAGCAGTCTGGGGTACCTGCAGCCCCTTCAGGGCCCCAATATTTCCCACAGTGATCCAGTCATGGCTGGATCTTTTTGGTCATGAAGCATCACATTGACGTACAAGGTGGATATATCAGCACTTCGTCAAGTCAGTCCCAAAATGTTTTGTTCTTGGACTGTTCTTGGGCTTCAGTTTGAGAATTCGGACCAATTTAGAACAGCGAGGCAGTGCTTGCAGCTGTGTACTCTCCCATGCTCAGCACCCAGTGTGAGTGGCAGGGCCTTCTGATCCGCTCCTCTGCTCTGTACTAGAGGGTTGAAGGACATAGACTAGCTCAGGTAATTAGCTCATCCTCTGACCCTCTCCTTGCAGAATGGCATATTTTACATGCCATGGGGCCTTAGTCTCTACACAGGCTGACCTTTCAATTACAGCCCCTGCTTGACCTCAACACCCATCCCAGACAACCTCCAGCCCTTTTCATTTCTCCCCTGCATGTCCAGGTCTATCTATGCATGTAAATCAGCAGGGTTCATGGAAGGGTTGGGGGGTGATAAAGAGCTGAAGAAAGGCTCTAAAATGAGTGTGTTTAAGAAAGATAAAGTGAGAGAGAGAGAGAGAGAGAGAGAAGGTAGGGGTGATGACAAAAATGATTAAGACAGTAGAAAAAGAAAGACAGGGAGACAAACAGAGCATGAGCGAGAACACAGAAAAGCAGTTTTTTTTTAGCAGAGTGCTTAAGAGAAATATGGAGGAAATACTAGAGAAAGAGAAAGAAAATGATGAGTGGTTAAACCAGCACAATGAAAGAGAGAGTAGAAAGATTAAGAGAGGGAGACTGAAACAAAGAGAGGAGAAAAGAAGCAGGAGAGCTTGAGAGAGAAATGAAGACAGATACATTTACATAAAAGAAGTGAGTAGAGAAAGAGTGTAAGAAAGAGGTTTAATGTGAAATACTAGAGAAGCTAGGAAAAAATGTTCAAAGTGGTGGTGACTGGAACCACACAGACCAATCAATGTTTAATGGCTCTTACAGCAAGAAGGCTGTTATTACATGAAAGGGTTATGAATGCACTGCCTAGACACTGGATGGTTTACAGAAGTTATGACAGAGAGAGAGGGAGAGGAGAGGAGGAGGGGAGAGAGAGGGAGAGAGCGACAGGGAGAGAGAGTGCGGGAGAGAGAGTGAGGAAGGGGGAGAGAGAGAGGGAGAGGGAGAAGGAAAGGGGGAGAGAAGGAAAGGGGGAGAGAAGGAGGGAGGGTAAAGAGACAAGGAGAGAGAGAGAGGGGAGGAAGAGAGAGGGAGGGGGTGAGAGAGAGGGACGGTGAGAGAGAGGGAAGGAGAGATAAAGGGAGGGAGAAAGAAGGAGGGAGGGTGAGAGAGAGATAACACACTCAAAGAAAAGTAGTCAATCATTTCAGCCATCTGAGTGGCAGGTGGCTTTCCCAACCATCAGATTTAGTGACATTCACCTCTGGGCAAAGTGCACATCCTGCCAGATTCATAATGTCAAGTCAATACTAAGACTGCAGAGTTTTCTCTGGAAGTGCAGAGCAATACTGACCAGGACCTTCATGTCTGACTTTTCATTCAGCCTGCAGTTCAGGTAGGCAGTGATTCTTAAGTCAATTGTATTGTTTAAAATGCAGAGCAGAAAATAATGCTCATCAGTGCATAAATGCCAAATCAGCTGTGAAAAGTAAAGTGATCTGAAACAGGGACAGGAAGGGTGCTGGAAAGCTCCTGAAAGACCTACTAGGATTGGGTGGAAACAGGGTGCAGCTCTTGCAGTGGATGATCTCCTTCATAATAGGCAGGTCCTGAGAGATGGGTGGGGGCACAATGCCCAGACCGGGCATCATGGGATTCATTGGAGCGATGCCAGTCATCATGCCAAGGCTGGGGTCAAAATCTGTGGAAAGAAAACAGAGTACAGCTAAGGAACGTGCAATAGTAGAAAAGTGATCATCATCAATTCATGGAATGTAACATTTCATCCCTAGAAAAGAAGATAAAGTGCGCGAAACGAGCATTCTTGTAAATAAATAAAAAATAAGTTAATATCTGAAAAGCATTTGGATTGAGTCTGCTTCAGCTGACTGACTCGGTCGCATATTGTTTATTACACGCTCTGCATCCTGTAGCTGAGTGAAGACAGAAAGCAAAACAGTGATTCCGCAGTAGGCTGCGACTATACTTCCAGCATAAGGCTTTTTGATATGGAAATAGTAATGCCGTCTCAGTCCACTCTGGCTTGCACCTGTGGCAAGAATGAAGTTGAAAGCGAGTCTGGCCCTGGTGTCTGTACTCACCACTCTCACTCGTAAGTCTTTTGTCGGGACCAGCCAGCTCAATTTGGTTCAACTTTGAAAGATAGAGCTCCCAAAAGCTGTCTCTGCGTGGGTTGACTGTATTTGAAAGAAGCTCAAATGAATAGGCATCTTTCTAGGATCAGAAAACGGACAAAGGAATGAGAGCGAACACCTTATGTAGCTGTGATAGCAGATTTTACCAAGCTGTTAGAACTCACACAGTCTATATTCTGTCGGGTCAAAAAAATGTCCAGTCAGCTGCAGCAGTCAGAGCCAGTAATAACCAGCCTATAAACACTGCGCCTCAGGACAGTGTGTTCAAAAAAGATACAAAAAAGTGATATCTATTACAAGGAAAGTGTTTACAAGGAAAGTAGGCTGGAAGGTGAGCTTAAATTCTGTTAGCATGCATCCCACAAGACACGTCTCCGAGACAAGGTGCTCTCAGATGATCCAAGAGTTCCTGAACAGACAGGCAGCTTCAAATGAGCCTCAGCAGGCCCACTGTATTACATTACACACTTTAATCCATTGTCAGGAAACTCCATTAGAGAACAATAACGAGAACTAAGATAGGCAAGACCAAACATTCACTGCATCAAATTACAGAGCGACTGCTTTCTTACAGAGGCCTGGCAGGGCCAAAACTCACTTGAAGACACAAAGAACACCAGACATTTGAGGGGGTGGGGGTGGCGGGGTGGTAAAGACACTAGACAGAGCTGAACATATGGATGAGGGATGTGCAGGTGGCAGCCCTCCCTCCCAACAGCACAGTTAACAGGATTTGGGACAGGGCATGCAACATGATCAAATGGAGGCCTGGAAGCGGTCGCTCTGTCCGGCTTAACGATTACAGTAACGCAGGCGATCGTGTCCCACACCTTCTAATAGAGGTGGGTGATAAGTTGCAGCCCAGACGTCCGGGTGATGACTCCTCTCTGTGGAGCTCCCTGAATGAGAGGAGAACTGATAGCAGGTTAGGAGACAGGGCATGCCGCTGCTAAAGCTGCTACAGCCTGTGTTGAATGCCAAATGGCTGGACCTGGCTCCACAAGCTCCAAGGCAGAAATGCTAATTCGGCGGCACTTAATCACCCAGCATTACTCAGAAACACAGAGCGAGCCGCTGAAGCAGACGCCGGACTTGAAAGGGGAGATTTCATCTAAGCCTGTTCAACACAGCAGGGTATAAGTGAGCACGGAATAATCCTCCTTTCTAAAGTGGAAAAAACAAATGATACCACCTTGTAGTAGCACTCCAAACAGGTAGGTCAGTGGCAACTGGTGAGCATCCTTATGGTTGCTGGTTTGATTCCACATGGTTTTGAATGGAATTGGGCTTTGTACTGAAGAGCTGCAGTTCAGAGTGCCATGCACCACCACGGAATCCCAAGCTGAGCCATGGGTGCGAGCCATGTCATCCCAACACCTTCAAGCAAGGAACCACTCAACATGATTTATTCACCCACCCCTGGTTGAAATTTCATGAAATAGGGCATGCTTACAAGGAATGTAGCCATAATGCAGTATTTCACATTTTGTGAAGTTTGAACCTTTACGTCAGAAGATATTGGCAATAACTAGCCCTGCGACTTCTAAATGCCAACTCACCATGAAAACGATACGCATGGTTGTCAAGCTTTTGTCCAAAAAGTACATTGTAGGTGACCCAACGCAGCTCAACACCTGCATATCTACTAGGTGAAAATAGCGTTAATGTACAAATGCACAAAACCACACATTTACGTTTTGAAGCTTAGTTACATGCGGGAATCGTAGAGATTTATTGTAGTTTGCTTGTTTATTAGATTTTATATTGCTCTTGTCTTTGTGGGTCAGTGTGTCTGTGCAGCTGTTGCATATTAAACCTATGGAAAAAGTTTTCACCATCAATTGGGGCTGTTACCATGGAAACATCACCAAACATGGATCTAGTTTTATAAAACCTAGAACATTATTTTCACACTTTTGAATGGTGATTAAAAAAAAACTGTGTTCACAAAAAACGGAAGATGAAAACAAAGTGAGTGAGGCAGATTCAGAACAGCAGGTGAAGGATCACACACCAGGCAATTTGCGGCGGCAGTGGCACACTCACTGAGAGCATGGCGCTGAGAGGTGCTGCATCATTTTCAGCTCATCACTCATCAGTGCTTCTGGAAGTGAGAGGGTGGCCAGGACTGGGCCTATCAGAGCCTAGATCAAACCTGAGGCTCTGAGATACTGGCTAACCCAGAGCTTTAAAGACTCCAGCTTTACTGTTGCGCATAACCAGAGAATACGCGGGTATACCTGAATTCTGAGATCTCCAAAAACATTTAAAAAACATTTTAATACAAACATCATTTGAAAACTATACACCACAGACAGGGATATACAGTCTATAAACAATACACAGCAGTGTTAAAGAAATTCACAGACAACACAATTGAGTGCAAGAAACAACTACATATGCTGTAACAAGAAGATGATAACTGAGGATCCAAGCAGTGCAGCAGATGGCTGATGCACAAACAAACAAACAAAAAAAACCCCACAATGTATTATCGACTCATTTGCTTTTACAGACTACACTGTAGTGCTTTCATCAAAATATCCGTTAAATAACCAGGTTGTCTTTAAATACGCAGTATATTAACCATTTTGTCCGCTTACTGTCACAGTTAATGCATACATACAGGGCGTTGCAGACAATTTCTGTTTGAACTACAGTTGCACAGCTACATTTTGATCAGTTTTTTGCAGATTATGGATTATCTAGCAGCATCAGAAACCACTTGACACTATTTGACTGTTTGAGGCAAGTGTGTGATTTGCGCATGCTCAGTGGTAATGTATGGTATATACACTTACATTAATATGGCTTGCTTGGAATAAATAAATTAATTAACAATGGGTTTTTATCATCACTTATTATCAAAATTCTAGTGACTTATCCAAACCAAACCTAGTTTTTTACATCTGATCATGTTGTCTGAGTTAATATAAATGATCATTCATATGATAATTTAGGCAGAAAACCTGCTTATGGATTACTTGTTAGCTACACCGGCTTCAAATCGGTGCAAAACTGTGGAAGCAAACTTTAAATGCCAATCACGTCTTGACTACATTTTCTGTAAGGGGAAGCTTGGGTGCATGTGATTTTTCAGTGAGCTGCTGCATCAATCTTATGGCACATTATAATTTTCCACGTTTTTCTTGCTGTCTTGGAGGTGTCTTCACATTATCTTTCCGCATCTCGCAAGACTGGGAGTACTGAAAGTATTCAAAATGCAGAATGGCGCTGAATATGCGGTGTCTGGGAAACCCTTGACAACCCTCTTGACTGTTCTCCCACCATAGTTTAAGAGTAAAGGAGCGTCTGACAGCTGTGCTCTGTAGGAAAAGGGGAGCAACCCAGTGCAACGGCCTTTCATGTGGCTTGCAGCAGGTGCCAGGCTCTCTCCTAGTGCTCGGTACCCTGGCAGTGGGGTAATAGGTGCCGCTCTGATGAATTATAGAACCTGCTCTTGGCTGGAACATGGCGCATTAAGCGGTGGGAGAAATCATAGGCTTGTTCTCAAAGAAAGAATGAGCTGTTAAAAATTAGAGCAGAGAGTGATATTTATTCATGACTTGCATCAGGCAGACGATCCCAACCCAAACCGTCTTTCGCGATGAATTAGAAAGATAGAGGGAAATCAGGGTGTGATCAAAGAACTGGCAGGATGTGTTTTGATTCTGGAGCCATGTTTCCTTCTGTGGGTTTCTCAATACAGCCAGAGGGCAAAGGCAGGACCAGGATGCTGCTGCTATTCTGCAGAACAACACTAATTATGTACTGTTTGCGCTTCAAGGGGACACCCAGGTAGATGTTCTGGAGCAAAGGAACAATGGATGTGCAGCCTGTAACCATGCTTCACTGTTTCCATTCAGTTAATGACCCAAACCCGAGAGCTGAGGAGACAGAAGAGTCATGGGTAGGAGGAAGTCTTAAATCAGAGTAGCGCTCCCAGGCCCTACAGCAGTCTGCTAGGGAGAGCAAGCCAGTTCCAAGGCTATTTTTCTAAAATGTGGTCCTCTGTTGGACATGCAAGCTGTGTTTCAGCAAACCCTCAGGCATGAGCCAGCAGACAGCAGCCCTACTGCTGATAAACAGGTGAACACACATCCTATATAAAGAAATACTCAAAGCATGAAACAGAATTGCAGCAAAAAAACCTTAAAATAAAAGCGGGCTTTGAACTTCACAAGCAGATCATTTATCTGTCATTAAATATTGATGAGGGATTCATAAACCTACAGAATCTGGATGGTCTTATAAAATATGATGGCCCTGAATCGCAAGCTCGCTGAAGGCAGTAGCGAAATAAACCAGCCATCAATCAAAAGTGCAGAGCGAGTCAGAAAAATCAGCTTGGCATTTAAGTGCAGAGCTGTTGGCAGCTAGTGCGCTGTGCTGAGGGTTGAGGAGGCTCCTCCGCTTTCCCTGATTTCCTGGGCAAATGGCCCCCGCAGCAGCAGCAGCATCCGCAGCTAGCAAAAGGCACAGCTAGCTCCCGAGGGGCAGGTTGGGTAGTCTCTAATGAGCCATGCTCGGCTCCACCCCTCCACCCCTACTCTGCACACCATGCCAACAGGCTTAGCGAGAAACCGGCAGCTCAAAGACCAGCCGTTTTGCATCCCAATCAAGCTAAGGCTTCACCGCGAGGCAGGGGAGGCAAGCGCACAGGCCTGGAAACCAGTGTACATCCCTAATGCCAGGAGCTCTGAGCCAAAGGCGGCTCTGGGAACAGAAGGGAAATTCATCATTTAGGATTTTCTCATTTCTCTAATATTGCAGGGAGGCAATGAGTGCTAGAGTGCACAATAGGCTGATAATGCTGCCAGATGGGGATATGGGAACAAAAAATAAATAAACAAACAACCACCCTAACACCACCACAGCGCATCATTATAGTGTGGTTAGACCACAATCATGCTGCATAATGCAGAAAATCATGTTGAGCTTTGTCAGGAAATGGGATATTATTCTTCTAAACAGTACGCTGTAAACAGTTCTTAATAGGAGCTAACAACAAAGCCCTGTGAATAATGTGACTAGCCTATTCATCTTCATAATCCAAGGCCAGCGTTGGCTTGGGAAGAGAAGCACACAGCGCATTAGCGCAGGCTAGGCTTATACTGTAGCCACCTATAGAGGTACAATGCTCTTCATCTTCCTTTCCCTTGCCTCACAAGCTTTGATAGGTCCAATAAATCCCTGCCTCAGTCCCCATGTGTAATTGGATTGTAATCAAAATCTAAACAAAAACAAATTAATGAAATCATCATGTCGAAAAGAGCCATCTACTTTCATTAGGACGCCGGCTGGAAGGCCTAGCCGCTGCGTCTCGTTCGCGCTGCCAAGAGTTTGTGATGAGAATCTGGATATATTCATCAGTATTGACTCTGAATGCCCCACAACAGAGCACACCATTACTCAAAGGAGCTGTGCGCAAAATCTCTACATGCTTGTCTAAAGTATGCTCAGGTGGCTCTCTGACACATTTGCTGAAAAAACAACAGAAAAATAGCCTTTATAATCATCAGCAAAGGGCATTTGATTCCCGAAAGACTGCAGCAAAACGGCTAATGCTGTCTGAAATAAGTTCAAGCTTCAGTAAACCACCTAACAGACAGACAGCAAGGTTACTGTGCAGTGAAAAATAATGGACAAACTCTTCTGTAGGCTCTTAACAGAAATTACACAGAAGTGTGAGCTTCCTCTCAAACATACGACTACAATTAGAAGTCCCTTTCATGGAGTCTTGAATAACACATAACACACTCCACTCTAATGTGGCAACAGTTTCTCCAGAGATGCTGGTGTGAGGTTGCTGAGGATAATGATGTCAGTTTTTGGCTCTTACTTGTCCCGTGAAGACATAAAAATCGTACATTTTTAATTCACAGACACTTAATCCTCAGAGTTTACATGTAGACGCAACATTGTAAACATGTCTTGGCTTTCAGTGACGCTTGGTCTCTCACTTCTCCTCCAGTGAGCCACAACAGAGATGCTTTTGATGGACTAATAAGACAGTGTTTTTCAAACAGCTGGATGAAAAGTCATTGAGCCTCCGAGCTCTTGGAGCCATGCACACCCAAATCCTGCCTTGGAGAATTGGAAGGGGAATTTAAAAAAAAAAAAAAAAAAAAAGAATAAGGAAAACTAACACACACTTCCACTTAAAGATCAGCAGAGACTGAAGTGGATGTTTACTTGGGCAATAACAGCAGAGCTCCTGAAAAAAGGCAGGTCTGTGCTGTTGAAAGGAGGAATGGGAAAAGTGGGCCGGAGCACAGACAGTACACTCTCCTGAGTGACTGTAGCCACACTCTTCAAACGCCTGCATCACGCACTCTGTGTACACATCCAAGGGCTTTTGTCCTGGGAGTAAGACGCAATATTGTCCTCAAAAGTCCCTTCGAAGTGCCCGGTGCAACTTGTGATGTCTTTCTTCAGATCAGAAGCTGAACACTGAGGTGTTGTTCCAGTCCAGAGTCTGTGAAGGGCCTGTTTTTTCTATATTAGTGAAGCAGATCAGGGATTTTAAGTAAATTACATTGGTCCAATATAGCCAATATAGCAAAGGTGCATTTGGACCATCCAGAGACGTTTTATTTACATGTATGTATTAGGCAGACTAATAACTTAATAACTTAAACTTAAAATTAAACCTGTTCTGATAGGAGCATGACCAAGGACTACAGGTATAATTGTGTACTTGTCCAGAAAAGAAAATGCACCCTAGTTTGATGCTGAATGATTTTGGGAAAATATAAATTTTTTGTTTCTTATGACCAATACATTTAGCATACAATTTCAATTGTGATTGTTGTATATAAATTAGGACTCAAGCCTGCATTGGTGCTCTGGATAGTATTAAACTTCCAATGCAAAACTACAGTGGTCGTATAAACCAAGAGCAACGAAGACAACAGCTAACAGAACCAGCCAAACACTAACATTGTTAGTATGCATGCAAGCAAGGTCCACTTCCATCCACCAATCAAAATTAAAAGTTGGTCCTTGCACTGGTGGCTTGCACGGTTGGTCAACAGAACATAATGTTCAGGGTCAGGTCTTGTTTACAGGTCGTTTTCAAGCTATATACTATTTTTCTAGCTTGTGACATGAATGCAGAGTTGCAGACTGTCAGTCAGTAGCTGTGGCCTGTTATGTTATGTTCACATCACATTTGCTCAAACAAAAGTACAAGTTTGTCTTTGGTATCTCCTTATGTATACAAACAGACCAGCCCACATAAAGAGTGTGAGAGCACATGAAAAAAATACACGGCCACCAGTTTTATAGTGCTCTTCAGAAAACGAGTAGCAACATACAGCACATTATCATTTAAATGAGGGGCTAAAACAATAAGCCAACTATAACCTCAAAGAACAGACTTATAGCAATTTCATACACACCCACACACACACACGCTCACACACACACGCGCACACACATATACACGTACATATATACACATATATATAAACATACACTAGTTCCCCTACTTCCAGTGAATATTTCAGCAGGCCGAGACATTTTGCACAACACCATGCTTTCAACTTTGTGGACACAATTTTTTCTACTCCAGCATGACTGTGTCTAAGTGCATAAAGAAAGCACCACAAAGACATGGCTGGATGAGTTTGGTGTGGAACAACTTGACTGACCCACACAGAGCCCTGACCTCTACCCCATTGTGAGCCAGACATTCTTGTCCAACATCAGCGTCTGACCTACTAAATGCTCTACAGAAAGAATGAGCACAATTTCCCACAGAAACTCTAAAATCTTAAGGAAAGCCTGAAAGCTGTTATAGCAGGGGACCAATTCCATATTAAAGTCTATGTATCTGAATGCAACATCATTTAATTCCCTGTTGGTGTAATGATCAGGAGCCCAAACACTTTTATTCATATAGTGTATCTGTGGTTTATAGATGGATATCTTTTATCTCTAGTGTGAGCATACTTTACCAAAGGACATTTCCTCTAGATGTTGCGCTGTTAGGAAGATAGTTTGAGGTTGGCTGATTGGCCTGTGCAAATCTGGTAAAAAATATGTGCTGAGTGTGATCAGTCTGGTTGCAACTGAAGTAGCAAAACCTGATGATACAGCAAAGCAGCGGTGTAGAAAGTAGAGGTCCAGTGCAGTAGGAGGGGGGTAACAGCTGTTTTCCCTGTGTGATTAATGAAGAGGGGAGCACTGCCAGACAGCACCAAAACATTCTAACAAGCCTCCAATCCACAGATAGATAGGCACTGCAGGTGAACTTCAGGCAGGTCCAGAGGGTCCAAAAAGGAAAGCCTGAACCTACTGTGCTTGGGTCAGGCAAAAAAATTTAAACAAACCAGGGTTGGGTGATATGTTGGGTAATCATGGAAAAGTAATGACACCACTTTTCTGCCAGAGATACAGTCAGTACCACCATACTGACCAATCAAATACTTAATTAAAAACATCTTAGAGGTCCCTCCAACGTCGTGTAGCCATCACCTTATTGTTCACAACAATGGTAAGACCTCGAGGAAGCATGACCGGTCCTGCTTAATTGGATGTGGTGCTGTGCAGTACAGCCATGGAAATAATAAGAGACCCCATCTTTTATCTGGTTATTGCCTTTGTAATCTGTGGGAGTGCATCTGTGTAAAATGTGCATGTCACTATTGTTTTATATGGCTGACCACACTTGATTAAAAAAAAAAAAATATATGTTTGGAGAAAATGTAAAAATAATACACAGAAATCGTTTATTAAAGTTTAAATTACACAACATTCTTACATTAACATAGTGATGCTAAGAACAGTGTGTGCGCATGTGTGACTCTGCTTCATCCATCAGAAACTGAATCAGGAGTGAAGCTGCTGGAATACAGACTATAGAAAAGCTGCTACACACACACACACACACACACACACACACACACACACACACACACACACACACACACACACACACACA
>JBBJLR010000133.1:2702183-2716820 GCA_037577145.1 Brachypetersius gabonensis
AGAGAGAGAGAGAGAGAGAGAGAGAGAGAGAGAGAGAGAGAGAGAGAGAGAAGAAAAAAGGCACGTAAAAACAAGAGAACACCGAAAAGCAAGATAAAGACTTGTGAAGTAAGATAATGTCCTTGGCTCTTTTTCTATTTCAAATCATGGGATGTTGTGTAGTGTCGAGGGTCAGAGAGGCCTCAGACACAGACGGCACAACAGGGCATGGATTACAAATTCTAAGGTTCACCAGAGTGAACACTACAAACACAAAGTCTCTGCCACAGTCATTAAAAAAAGATTATGATCTAAATTACCCTATTAAAACAAACCACACTGTTAGAGGGACAGATTCTAAGAATGCATGTCCAATTTTTCCTTGCTATCTAGGACTCAGCCAATCGCATGAAACCACCAACACTGGGAAGGGGAGGGTTACTGTGTCCTGACTCCACGTTACTGGAAGCCAGTCTTTCTGGGGTGCCACTAACACAATGTTATTGTATGGTGTCATGAATCCTATCCACTGCAACGCCTCCCACCACACCACCTCAAACGATCAAACGACTGCGGTCCTCGGAATCCCAGCCACACTATTCGGCCACGCCCAACTCGCACACACCTCCCACCACCGCTCTTTTAGCCAGAGTTTTAGCCACGCCCCTCTGTCACAACTAACACGCCCAAACACGGAACCAATCTACTAGTCCACTATTTACACACACAGTCTATCTCCCTTGTTCTCTGGATTACTGTTCGCCTTGCTCTTTGTTTCTTGAGCTTTGCTTCGTGTTTGACTTTTCAGTTTTGCCTTATCCCTTTGTATGGGCTTTGGCTTAGTGGTATGATCCTTGCCTGTTACTCACTACAAACTTTTCCTGCTGTCTTAAGTGTTCTCTGGTCACCATTCTGTTTATCTACCTTCCCGTGTACCGACTGTTACCATTCAACTACTCAGTGTGTTGTATTCTGCTTGAACTCGTCACCCATATTCCACAATAAAACCTCTCTTCACATCTATGTACATCATCTGCAACTGTGCTTCCCTAAGAACCGATCAACTATCAATCGTCCCGATTTCCACAGTTGATAACTGGGCATCAGCGCAAAAATCCCATACAGGAGCATCCATAAGAGACACTGCCACCATCAATCACAAAGAACATTTTTGAACACGAGTCATAGAGACATGTTAGGTGTGTGAAAAGTCTGCATTCAGTTAAACACATTTACACCCTTCAAAATCTATTACCATAATATGATGCATAAATACAGTCATAGATACCACCCACGAGTCCAACCAGTGAGGCACGTCAGCACAGGCGTCACTCATTTGACAGGCCGTTATTCACTGAAGGTGGAGGGCTTGGTGGGCTCTCATCATGACACCTGATTAATCAAGTCTTTTTCTCTGTTAAGGAAGAGAGTTCGTCAGTGAGATTAGGTGTTATTGTGCAGGGTTGGAAGGAAAGCTTGTGGCTCCTAATGAGCCTAGTTGTGTTTAAGGGAGGGAGGAGAAAGGTCAACTCAATGGTAGTACTGTAACCACTGTCTGTTTTCTTCTGTGTTGACACATTTTTACAAATCTGAAAAATCTGACATGGTCTGGGGTGAGCTCTTTTAGAAGAGCTGATTAAAACCAGGAGCCACGGTCACAGAAATGTGCCAGGGACTCTAAGCTAACAATTTACTGTGCAACTGACTTTTTATGAACTCTTTAGACTGCTCTGTGATGGAATTTCAATATAAAACGCCTTTATTTCCATTGACCCAGAAAGCTCCCAAGAAAAAGAACAGGCTGCCAAACAAATGCGGTGAGACTTTAAAACAAAACCAAGCTGTAGCGTGAGTCTGCAGGAACAAATAGCTGTAAACGACCGAGAGCCACTGGAATGCCCTAAACTAAACAAGCTGGTGAAAGCTGCCTGCATCAGGTCCCAGAGCTGAATCCGGAGCCAGTCAGTTTAACGTCTTACTCCTATAAAAAAATATTTTTTTTTACGCGTATAAAAAAAATATGCATTGCATTGAGCCGATCAGGAGTAAAGTGGTCGGATTTATCATGTGTTTATTATTAGGCTTCTCTTTTATTCTGACACGTATAATACCCAATGCTGGCTGAATGTGTTTATCACAAATTCTAATAGGGACAAATATTCATCTAATCCTGCACAGATGATTAGGATAGCAGACAGAGCGATGTGCCACAAATAAACCCTGGCTTTCTACGCACAAGCGATGCCAATCACTGGAGTCTGTGATGGGGCTTACTCCTCTGTGTGGATGCGACGGGACCAGATTGTCTAAAGGGAGCGCAATCTCCTCCACGGTGGATGAAAAATACGGCCTGATAAATTGATATGACAGGCAAAGGGATTTAATTTTTAAGACAATGATGCATTTAAACATGGTAAACCAAATCCTGCCAAACACATTAAATCAATAGAAGGAAAGTATAAGTGTGTGAGTGTGAAACGTCCTTCTTTTCTTCTTCTGGTTCGTCAGTATGACTGAATCAGAAGCTGAAATCCGCACGTCTAAATTTAAACCCTGAAGTCATTAGATACACAGAAAATAGACAAAAATGTCTAAAGCACTCTTTGAAATGGAGCTCTATTCAAGGCTATTTCTGGCTGTAGATATTAGTCCCTGTGAGGAGAAAATAAGCAGCTTCCTCATCTGCATGAGAGCCTGATATTTTAATGCCACAGACCCCCTCAGAGAGCGGACATCAGTCAAACGTCCTCTCTGATGGATCTCCAGAAAATCTCCATGTGCTTCTTTCAAGGACGCATCCAGGTGGACCACAGCCCCAAAAGAAATGCAGTCTAATGCACGGTCGAGCACATGTTTCTCTTAGTTTGGAAATAAACAGAAGGAAGCTGGGTCAGTTCTGTAAAAGACCAAATTAAGTGGGCTCCCCCAAAGCCAACTAAAATATTTTTGTTGATGTTAGTGTTCATATGTCAAACTAGAGCGGTCCAATATATGACATGACAATATGTCACAGTATGTTTTTCTGAGAACACCAGGGATATTGTCAAGGCAAAGATTCAACACTGACCAATGGCATGTTTTGTTACAAAGAGAGGATAGCGTGAAATGTTGAACATTAATGTTTGTTATTATTGTTTCAGATATTTCCAATAGGGTCTCGTTAGGATTTTACTCTTATTCATACTAGTCTCCATCATCACCAAAAAAACCCCAAAAAAAACTCAGGCTCAAGCAACTGTAGTCTTGTTTTAAAAAATATATTTCCCTCTATTATTTTACCTCTAGTAAAGTGCCAGTAGGTAACAGTAATTAACCTAAATGCTGTTTGCCAACTGCCATTAAACAACACAGGAAGAACTCATTACTATTACTACTTTAGAATAAAAATTGAATATCAATAGCATATGTCCACTCCTAGTAACACGTGACTGGCTCCTATCAATAGCCCAAACTCTGAAGGATACCTACTAATAAATGAAAGACAATTCAAGTCATACGCTAAAAACAATTCAAGTCATACGTCTTCAAGAGGGATTAAAAGTTTGGACATTGAACTGCCATCATATTCAGATTCCAGCTTATTCCAACTGGAAATGATCAACAAAAACATCGATAAGGAGAAAAATCTTTAAAGTAGGGCATCTGTATAACAAATATGCTTCACCTGCTTTACATCACAAAACACCTGTGCTGGCGTTTCTAATCTATCATTTCTAAATGATGCTGTTTAATGGCTGTTTCAAAATTAAGTGTTTCACATTTCAGAAATAAAATGCCTGGAGCTAAGACAGGCTACCAATCGAAAAATGTAAATGTCTCACATCTAATATGTAGTCTGCTCCATCAAATACTGTGACTCATCATCTTTTGGAATCAGATTCTGTTCTCTGTTCTGTATAATCAGTTCAAATGTGTATCCGGGTAACTTAAGAGTTTTTAAGTTACACTACATTCACCTTCCAAGGGGAAAGGGGCTTATTTGTACTATTTCATAATTTAAAAATCTATTTTAAATAGAAAGATAATCAAAAATTCCTGAAGCTAAGGCTATAATGAATATAAATGAACCTTTCCCTTTTAGAATGTGGTGCATTTCTTCACTCTGACTGTGAGGTTTTCTTCCAGTGAAATCTTTTTGGCATCGCTATACCCCCCATACACACGCACACGCACACTCACGCACACTCACGCACACTCACTGGCGCGCGCACACGCGCTCACACACACACACACAAACAGAGAGGGAGGGATGTCACCCACATGTAGAGCTCAACCTTAATGAAATGTTGCGTCTCACTAGAGAGTGCTTAAGCAGATGTGGGAGAATGGAGCCCTTGCAGCACTTTATTTGGTTACTGGCTTGAATAAAAGTGGTTAAAAGGCTGGTGCTTTGTAGGCAAGCAAAAAGCCTGGGCTGAGCAGAGTAGCAATTCCCAAGGTTTGCTGCTCCGATATCTGGGAAATATATAAAGAAGGAGGCCAAAGTAGGACACATAAAACCCCTAGACCTCTTCTTATGGTCCACGTGGACTATGCGTAGCGATGAAGGAGATGGAGCAGTCAGCCATGCCTAAATCCACACACTAAACAGCAGACCAGGCAGGGTAGAGTCTAGAGCCAACTGAGCGTGTTCAGCTAGGCCCCACAGCAACACTAAACCACAGGAGCTACATTAGGCAGGCCTTACATTACATTGTTAACCCTCAAAAAATGATCGATGTGTCGGTGCGTCACAAGCACACCACTGCTAAAACATTGTCTTTTGCAAAAGTACACCTTTATTTGTAGCTTCCGTGTGTTTGTGTCAAAACTGGAGGATTCATCTTTCACAGAAAGCTTGGTTTAGTGATCATGTGTCATGTAGATCCAGAGATCTCAAAGTTTTAAGTCATTAAATTAAGTTTTTTTTTTACTTTAAAAATGGCATTGATTTTTTACAGATGGCAATGTTTAAGTGATGCGGCAAAATACCCTCAGGGTTGTAATGGTTAAGTACCTCAAGACAACCCAAACAAATCATCAGTGTAATGGAAGACCACAGAGGCTGAGACAGTTGAAAGCAGGTGATAATATTCCTCATGGTGAGAGATGGGTCAAGGAGCTTTGTGAAGAGGAACAGTAGGAGTGTGAATGTTTAGTATTGAAAACGCTCGAGGCTATTGCTCAACCAATTACCGGCAGCAGAGAAATCAGGCAGAAGTATTAAGTAAAGAACTGCTTTCGCGGTTTAAGTTTTGCTGAAGATATACAGATAGCAGTTTCACCAAGGAGGCTATTTTCCCAACACCACTTCTCTGACTCACAGATGACTGAAAAGGGGAGAGGGCAAATTGAATCATCTCTCTAATGAGACCCCAGCAACTAAACAAACAAAACTTTACCAAGCCTTGGGGAAAAGAGCCCACGCTAGTCAGCGTACATTCAGTGGCAGGGGAATTCATTCTGCATATGTCACACATTTGCAATGTTTTAACTGAAAACGTCACCGGGTTGACTAACGTACTGCTTTGACAGTGTGAAGGGGAGTGATGCTTTATTTTACATTCCTTACCTTTTATTTTAACTATTGACTAAAGTGGTAATTTGGTAAACCTTTCTGAACACGCGAGAGCAAAGTACTCAGGAAAAAAAAATTTTAACATTCATTGGGATTCCTGACACTTTTCAGATTCAGCTGATTGCTTTTAACTAAAGCAGAGAAATTACAAATAAGGTTATATCGAATTCATTTAAAAGGTGAGTGAAAAAGGTGAGTTTTTAACTTAAAGGTGAGTTTAAAAACACAGTGCTAATAATTCCCCTTGTGGAGAAGTTAAGACTGCGTCTTTAAAATGATCTAATTAACCAACAAGTTGATAAACTATTTTTTTTCTTTTTTAATCGAGTAATTGTGTCCAACGTCGTAACTCAAAATTGATAGCTATATCAAACATTGAGCATTTGAAGATACACACACACACGCACACATATATTCTATATATATGGACAAAGATTAGTTGGCTTTTTGCATGATGTTATTGCTCACTCTTTCAGTAACACTGTTTTTACACTGCATTTCAAAGTTGTTTAGCACAAATCTGCCGCAAGTAACCGATCGATGTTTCTGTTTCTGGTGAAAATAACAAATATGGGTTTTTTTCTCCCACATAGTGTTTATATCAATCAAATCTACTTCAAAGTTATATTGTCATTTTTGTAATGCAATGCATGGTTTATTATAGTCTTTTTTCATCTTTGTAAAACTCTGATTACTTGATTAGCCAGCAAAAGAATTCAGATATTACTTGATTTCTACATTATGGTCTGATTCTAGAACCTACATTTTATGTTCTTAAGGTAGCCTAAGTTCTACTCTCTAGAAGCTGTGATTAGAATGCCACAAAGTCCATTTTAAGCTCTTTTCCTGAGAGCAGGCCACAGAGAACTGAGTAACTGGAAGACTCCGCCTGACCACTCTTTATTCCCACTTTCTCTCACTCAGGCTTTCAGAAGAAGATTTGTAGCACAAATGCAGTGTGACAAGAATACAAGGTCACATGACCATCTGTTCATTCCCATTTGGACGACTTTGCTTCCCCAGCTGTTTGCCCCTTTCTCTGCCATGCGTCGAGTCTGCTTGGGCAAGAAAAAAAAAAAAAAATTAAATCAAATGACATGCAACAAATCAGATTTTCCCCCAATAATTCCACTTGAAAATGTGCCTCTGTGTGTGCAAAGCCTACGGCAGGAACAGACAGACCTTTCAGACACAGTAAGGTCACTCGGGCCATTAAAGCTATAAAGGACGGGGCCAATTAGCCTGGTCATGGATTACAGTTTAGCAAAGCTCTGAAATGAAACCGAGCCAGCAGTCCATAACAGCCCGATAATAAAGAGGCCGAGTGGGCCGGGGCAGTTCAACTGCATTGTGGGGAAATATGATACGCTCAGTGAAAATAACAACCCAATCACAGCTCTGCAATGCAGCTGTGATGGAAATCTGATAATGGTGCATTCACTTGTTTAGTCTCCAGTCTGTCCATTCAAAGAAAACTCAGAGGCCTAGTGGAGATGTTACAATCACAGAAGGTCAAGCACATTATGAAACTGTTCTCCAAGTTTTTCTCTGATATAACCACTGACTGACCTGATCTATCAAGTTTTCAGCTGACATAAGCCTCGACTCTGACATAACCTCTCAAAAATGTATTGTCTAACAGTTTTTTCTTAAAAAATATTTAATCAAAATCACATGCCAAACACCATCTATGGCTCATTCAAGCCATTTCTGAGCTACTGTATTAGTTAACATGTTGTAATTCAGGTTTTATATGTTAGATGGTAAATTACCACATTATGCACTAGCCTGTACTAGAATTCCTTTGGACAAAGCAATAATGGTCTAGCCTAATTTTCCACAGCTTGCTATGGATTTCCATGAAGAAAGTAAAAGTAAGAGTAAAGAACGTAAAAGAAAAAAAACTTTTTCTTCTCCTGTCCATAGTCAAAACATACTCAGCGGCTGTATATTATCTCAGTCCGAAGAAACATATCTCTATTTTCTATTCTTTTTTTATCAGCATCATAAAAAGCAGCCATACTTTTCACTGTGCAAAACTTTTGTGATGAATGAACCAATAGAAATGCTCCAAATGTTTTACTTCTCCTGAAGTCCTAATTTTAGGGACTCCTTTATTGGAAACAGCAACAATATGTAACATTATAGAAATAACTATTATAGACATAACTCATTCCAAACTTAATTTCCTGCAGACCCTCTTGGGCCAACATGGTTCTTCAAGTTCTATTTATTTAAATACACAGCAGTGCAGGAGCAGGGAGAGCTGCAGGTGCGCCGAAGGGAAAACAATACTTTACATGTTTGAGGGTCAGTAAATGAACGAAGGCGGCTCTAGAGCGTCACACGCGCATCTCCCACACACTCCTAAATATGCATGAATTCTAGTGAATGAGTGGTTTTCAAATGGACTGAGTGGTCTACACTGATGCACTGACAATTATCCTGAATTTTTGCAAGTAGTTAACCATAAAACCAGTCAAATGGAGCTTCATTTTACCAAAATAGTACAATTCATCAATAATTTATTTAGTATCAATTCAGCAAAAAGTACAATCCTGTCAAAACTGCTATATACTGGCATGGGTGTCTGAACTGGCATTGTTTCTAAATGTCTGAAACAAAATCTAGGAACAATCTCCAGGAATGGAAGTTCCAGTTCCAGTTCTGTTCAGATAACCAGTGATTACAGAGACACGGGCAAAAGTTAAATGGGGAAGTCGTTATTGTGTAATCACATCCTTGGGGAGAATGAGAAATGTTCCCAAAATTTCTCCAAATCCTCTTAAAGGCCTCTGTCCCATAACAGCTGGGCTGAGGTCTGCTTTCTCTCTGAGAAGCAAGTTAATCCTTGTTAAATTACAACAAATCTGCCCACACAGTTGATGCTCTCACCAGCAGACCATAAAGAGCTCCCTCTTCACAGATTCAAGTGCCATCCCTTCGCAATAAACAATATTGTTTCCACAGACATATCCCTCGTGGATTCGCTATCTTACGGACGGTCTTCTGAATTCTCTGTTTATCAGACACTTTCTCCACACTCTGCAGAGCATAATTTCCTGTCAAAGTATCTGATCCGCCAGAGGTAGGCAGATCAGAATCTTTAGTTATCAAGTGTCTCAAAATTGCGCTGAGGACAAACACTTGCTTGTGGCATAAATACTTTTTGTTTAAAGCAGGGTGTGGAAATTGCTGAGTAAGAGTGACTGTTAGGAATTGGGGTTCTTTCAGCTGGACACTTTCCGGAACTTCTGTGGATGTTTACTGTGATTTATCAAAAAGCTACACTTACATTTCAGCACCAGTATCTATAAAGCTGTGACAGCTACACAGGCTGATTCACTAACAATGACCTCACCATGAGGATGACGAATTATCATGATCCTACTTTACAATAAGAACCAAGTAAATGAAGGTCTCACAGGGATAAACAAAATGACAGGAACAATGGGAAAACGACAGCCTGAAAATTGTAAATAACATTTAGACAATTTCATAGAACTGGTATGATATAAAACAATGTTTTCATGGGGAATTTAAACTGTCAAAAGAACTATTTATACACATGTATTGCTTTCTGTACACCACTGTATGGGTGACTTAAGGCTATTAATAGCCAGGGTCTCATTTATGCTCATGCTGAATGATCCAATACGGAAAGCTTGGCAGTAGTGCAGCATTCTACAGCTGAAACAAATTTGTTGCATTATTAATGTCAACGGATACAGTAATCCCCTGCTTTTCACGCATTACTATGTTTTGGTAAAAGAATATAAACCCTAAATATGCCCCCAAATATGCTCCCAGAAAATTTTTATTTCATGTTAAACTCAGTTTAAGGCATTGTCCTTAAAGAAAATGGAAAGGTAAACAAATAATTAGAATTAGAAAACTTTATTGCTTAAAAAAACATTAGCATTAATGGTTAGCATATGCAGCGAGCGAAAACAAACACTCATACACAAAAGAAATGTTGAAATAACTTTCCTCTCTGGGGGGGGGGGGGGGTTTGGGGGGTGGGTGTAAAAACACTTAAATATGGGGAGAAGACACTGAACAGTCATGCTACATGCTGCAGCAGGCTTCTTCTTCTTCTTTTTTAAAGCGGTTGACAACTTTTAGGTTTATTACCGGCACCACTGGACTGGTGGTGGTAATACAATTCGGTTCAGGAAAATCTGCATTAGACTGAACGTGAATGCTTAGGGGTTACCATCGTCAGTAATTCTAAGTGGCCTCCACACCAAGATAATCATTGAAACCTGCAGCATTTTGTATTAAGTTTGCTAGGCTCAGGAATGGGTTAATGTACAGATACACTATAAGGACAGAAGTATTGGAACCTGTTTTTCAGGGTTTGGGCCTCCTACTTCCAGTGAAGGGCTTAATCTTAATGATTTAGCAGAACAAGACCTTTTGGACAACGTCATAGTTCCAACTTTCTGGACACAGTTTGGGGAAGAACCTTTTCTATTCCAGCATGACACCTTTGGGATGAACTGGAACGGAGATTGTGATCCAGACCTTGATCCAGACATGATTCTATATTTAGTATTCAGAATCTTTGTCTCTTTCAAGTCACTAAACACATTTCTTCAACAAACCGGGCAGTGACACCACTTTGTTCAGTGTTTAAAAGAAATCTCCACATTTACAGGCCATATTTACGCACAAGGTTTTCATCTGTAAGTGATGGTCCTGCAAATCTGTAATTGAGATATACGCCTCTTTATTTAGAATTCTAAGAGATGCAGTTTTTATGTTGTATAGTCCTAGTAATATATTTCCCCATTGTTTAATATTGCAGTTAGGCACAGCATGGGACAGCAAGCAATCAGTCAGTGAATGTGCGACTTGCAAAACTTTGCATTTTCTCCGGCTCTAAGAAGTATTATGTCTCACTAAGCATTAATTTCACAGTGACTAGAAGAGCACTGTTCATCCCCGTCCTGAGTTTTGAGTACTTTCTTCATCCTTAATGTGCCCGCTGTTGCTCTATTAAAACCCACTTACGCTAAATTTAGCTGCTTGAGACCTCCCGAAGCCTGAAAACCGACATATGAGCAGAATTACACATTAACAGGCTGGATAACTTGATTATATTCACAAAACCGATTACACGATTGACAGCTACTACCCTGGGCCTCAGAAAAATGAACAGACTCTCATTCTTTGAGGTATAACCTTAAACAAGCCTGGTCATTTCTGGAAGTGTGAGGCTGAGTGCAAGGCACTTTGCTCAGATGAGATGTAGATGGGCCTTGCTTCGAAATCCCTTTCTCAAATAACAAGCAGTAAGTAAACCCCGTCTCAATGCAGGCCTGGACCTGGGAAATAAACTGTCTACAGTGTTGAGATGAGATTTGATTCACGAGTAACACCAGGGCTTTTTGAGTTTCTTTTATGGCCATTATAAAACACGGCTCTAATCCACCTTAGTGACAGATGCCTTATGAAGCAGTTGGCTACCATCACATTGCGATTTATGGCTGGACAGAAGTGCATACATGAGGCAGGGAAAAATAGCCAGGCTTCTTTTTAATTGATTTCCCCAGCTGTGGCATCAGACCTCAGGGAGCAGATTCACGCTCATGCACTGCGCCAAAGTCACAAACAGCACACCAGCAAACTATGTAGGGCACAGGAACACAAGGGCTACAGCAAACCCTCACCTCACTTCGAATAACAAACAGACAACAATGAACAGTAGGGGTGGGAATCACCTGACACAATATTATCAAAATATAAGATACAAAATTATTCTATTATGAGATTATCTGATATGCTACATACAACAAACGGTTATATACTATTACTGCATAGCCAATTATGCCCTGAAAACAGGGATGGCCCCAATAATTTGAATACCCGAGTATTTATTTTTGTGTGACGGGTATCGACAGGATATCGATACTAATGCTGCTCATCAATACTGATGCTCATCAACACTCTTACTGATACCACAGCCCATAATTATGTGCAAAAAAATAGACGTGACACGGAAAGACGTGATTCAACTGCTATCCTATTATAATGTAAGGTCAGCAATCACTACAAATGTGTGGTGATAATTTGCAGAGTGTTGCTTCCATCCCTCCCACTGAACCAATCTAGCATCAGCCATCTGAAAATGTCAGCTTTGTTAGTATGGATTAACATTGCATGAATGCTGAGGGTGGCATCATTTGTTAAGTAATTTATCGTCATTTCCGACTGACCAGTCAAGAAACAATACCAATGTAGTACCACTTCTCAATACCCATTCCTTCTTTTTTTATACATGATTCTATATTTAGCATTTGGGTGCTTTGTTTCTTTCAAGCCACTAAACATATTTCATCAACAAACAGGGCAGTGATGCCACTTAGTTCAGTGTTTAATAAACCATTGTTTAGTTAAGCATCCACATCAGCTCGCCTCAGGCTGCTCTTCACACCACCGCTGAAGCTAAAACAGCCGAAATGTGGGAGAACTCACATGTGAGAACTCTTTAATTGAAGTAATAACAAGAAAAAGGCTCAGTGCAATCTTCACAATAAGTCGCTATGAGGTTCAAATAAATTTGATGAGTCCTCTAAATTTATATAAGTCTAGCGAGACTGTTCTCAGTCCCATTTTCAGCCTCAAACTTGTGTGCTGTGTTGAGCTTCAACAGACAAAAGCATAGCACCAAAAACTCCTCAGTCCACATGTTTACCTTGGAGTCTACACAGCTCATAAAAGACGTACTTAAAAGGGAGGCTACAATATTTGCTTTTATAGCAACATATGGCGCATTGGGCTACAGCTTACAATTAATACACTGTTATATAATACTGGGTATATTTTTATGGTTTGTATTATGTCTACATACAGAGTGTACAGTTAATCTGTTGATTGTTTCTATTGTATTGTGTCTCATCTAATGTCCATTGACTGCACTTTAGACAGGTACTGTTATTGTGTGGTGTTGCTAGAGTGTATTATTACTGTTATATGTGCACTGTGATCATAGAGGAATGCTGTTTCAGTCCACGTACTTGTATACATTACACAGCTGCTGACGACAATAATGCGATCCTCAAACCCTGATATATTTTAATATAAATAACTGCACTAATAAATTATCGTTCAATTACAACATTTATTTTAAAGGTGATTTTGCTCCATGTAAATGGTCTGTTAATTTCCCTTATATCAACACGAAACATGTAATTTGACAAAGCATTATGCATTTGACCTTTACATATTTAGTCAGTGCACTTATTATTGTAGGGAGATGTACCATTAGCAATATAACCCACAGACTACTCACTGGTACAGCAGCAGTGCTCCTGCCTCAAGACTGGATCTTACCAACATGAATGCCACCACTTACAGAAATCATGGTCTTACCAGAATGAAGAAAACTTCTCAGTACTATCTTATGGACTATGAAAACTATGGATAGTGTTTTGTACTGATATTAAAAGTTGATCATTTTCAACAATTCACTGTAAAAATATCTCCTCAAAGCCTAACCAAGAGTCATGGGAGTCAAACTGTGGACTGTCAAAGTGTAACAAGAAGTAGACAAAAAAGACTTTAAACAGGCCTCTGTGATGTGCACTGACAGACAAAAGGCTTGAAAACAGGCTGAAGACAAAGATTATTTTAGAAAATTCTATTAGCGACCTAATTTAAGCTTTGCCTTCATTATGCATTAGCCAAGCTGCATCCAAAAGAGAGTTTTTCATGTTTAAGGAGCAGCCAAAAGCGCAATGACCTCATTCAGCGCTGATTACTCAGTCTGAAGGTAAAAGCAATGGACAAAAGTCTGCCCTGGGCCCTGAAGGCTGTTGTGACAAAAGAGAAGAGCAGTGACGGTTGGCATCAAGTCTCTTTTCCACTCTTTTCTGTTTTTTTCCTTTTAGTTGCGACAATGAGGCGTAAACTAAAATAATTAACACTGACAAAATCTTTTAAAAATAGGAGTCAGCATGAAAGCTTGTCAAGTTAGGATAAACTTTGACTAATTGAGTCTTCTACTTATAATGCTTGTGTAGGCCACACATTAACACATTATCAAGAGCTCAGGGCAGGACAAACGTCAGAGTCACTGACCGACAATGGAACACATTCCGCGTTCTCCTAAAGGGGGGGGTGAGTTGGGGGTAGGAAATCAGAAGAGGGGGGTCGTTACCAAGGCAACACCAGCTTTCATGAAGTTTAAAGTGACAAGTGGGCAGCTTTCAGCAGCCTGGCAGTTCGTTTGAAGATTCATCAGACACCTGCCTGATACAGCCAGGTGCAACCCGACTCCGGGGAGCATCCTCAGATTGATCAGACTTGGCTCATTTTTTTCTTATTCTAACCTCCTGGAACAGCTCATTATGTGAAAAAGAAACTGGAGGAGAGACTACAGTGTGTTAACGAAGGCCGGTTCATCAAAAAACAAAGGGGTTTTGTTGTTTTATGTTTTGTTTTTGGACTGCAGCATTAAAAAAAAGCACAATCATCAGTTCCACTCCTAACAACTGAAGACAGAGAGCAGTGTACTGGTACCCACTAATGCAGGCATGTACAAAGATGTGATGTGTCCAGCTGGGCCAAAGTTCTGCTTTCACCTCTTTAACATTCAACCGATCAGAAATTTCCCTCTACAGCTCGGGACTGAGTAAATCCTTTTCCCAACCTGCCTGCTGTGCTGTGAGCTTATGTAAGGCTGGCTTTCTGCCTGTACATGACAAATCTTCAAACACCTTTGTGAGTTCGCCCGAGGGGCTCTTTTAATGGCACGTTCCCCAGAGGACCGGAGCGGCCCAACACATCGCTCAAATAGCACTTGTGTCCGGTACCAAAAACGTCACCCTTCTCTCATCATCAAAGACAATCCAAATTCACCAGCCCACTCCTGCACACTCCTGATTAGTGGATGAGTAAAGCAAGCTAAAACACCATGCTCTTCCTCCATCAGAGGCACATGGCAGCCAGTTGCCATGACTCACACATCCAGCATCAAACAAGCCAGGTCAGATGATTAATAAGTCATCAGATGATATATGTGTGTGTGTATATATATATATATATATATATATATATATATATGTATATACACATTTACTAATGTATATTCAGCT
>JBBJLR010000133.1:2716907-2727461 GCA_037577145.1 Brachypetersius gabonensis
GAGAGAGAGTGTGTGTGTGTGTGTGTGTGTGTGTGTGTGTGTGTGTGTGTGTGTGTGTGTGTGTGTGTGTGTGTGTTTTGGTTAAAAAAAAAAGCCTAAATATGCCCCAAATATGCTCCGAAAACATTTTAATCTCATTTTAAAGTTTAATACATTACCTTTAACGAAAATATTAAGATAAGCCCATACAGACTGTACTGCAAATTATGCATGGGCATTTTCTTTGGTATAAACTTTCTTTGAAATAAAAATACAGTAAAATGTAGGGACAATCACCAATAATTTTTACAGTTCAATAATTTACTGTTTATCAGAAGCATCTTATTATAGTGACCTAGTTAAAGCAGACATTGGATGGCTACTGCGCTCAACAGCCTCTTAATTTTAATTTACAGTACAGTACAGTAATAAAACTACTGGCTTTTAAAACACGAAAATAAAGAGAAACACTCAAGATGAGTCAGGGGTAGACTGCAATCTGTGCTTTTGGAAAAAAACATCTTTCTGATGCAAGGTCTGCCGTGTTGCGCATTTCGATATATATAAGAAAGACACAAGGAAAGCCATTTGTAAAGCGTGAAATGCCGGAATTTCTAGAGGGGGTGCATCCACAAAGACTTTCTCAATGTAGGGATTAATTTATCATTTAAAATCAAAACATGCTGATCAAGCATCAGCACCACAGGGCATTCACATTTTGTCTAGTTGTTATAGAAAAACAAGTGAGTCTAGAGCATTATAGCAGCTGCAAAGATGGACCAACTCCAACCGAAAGTCTAGGTATCTGAATGCAGTGTCAGTGGGACGCCTGACCCAGTCGAGATGCTCTGCACACTCACAAGCACAAAAAGCAATGAACTTTCAAAATAAAAGGATTAAAAAAAAAAACTGCGTTAACACGCTACTTTGCCCAGCCCATCAGAAAGGTTTTCCTAATTTAATTAAATTCCAGGTCAACAAAAACAACTTAAACCACAAACAACTTAATAATCAAGCCTCTGCACAAAGAAACCCTGATTCGACCCATGTTTAAAAATCCAAACAATAGATGAAAGCTATACAGTTAACACAATGCCACCAACTTTTAAAGGTTTGGGGTTTTTTTTCGTATTCACTTAGACTTTTTGTTCCATGCTCTGGTGGACAAAACCCACTGGAAAGCTCATTGGCAGAAATCCCAGCATGTACTGGTGACCAGGGAGTTAAAAAAGCTGCATCCGATTCATTAACATGACGACCACAGACGTCCCTGTCGACCCCACCATTACTTATCTGGTCTTACAAGAAGATTAGGACAGAAAGAGGAAAAATAAAATCAGGCGAGAAATAATAGCACAGCAGGACTGTGGCTCCCTACTTTAATGAGAAACTAAGAGTAAACAGAGGAAGAAGACTAATGCGTGAGGAGCCTGCCAGCGTCAGTCCGCCACTGACTGAGCTTGGATCTTCCTCCCCCATCCATCTCCATCATCACCGGCAGGTCCTGCTGGAGGCTGCGACATTCTACAGCTAGAAAGGTGGGCAGCTTTGGAGGCTGGTGGGGGGGGGGGGACACCCCGCTGCTTGTGAACACACTCTCTGCTCTGTGCCGTCTGTTTAGAAGGTCTCCTTTACAGCGGTGCAGCTTGACGAGAGGGAAGAAGGGATCTTCAGCTGCTATTAAAATTTAATCTCTCAAAGTGGGCCAAAGCAAATATTTCCTCAGTATGGACAAGACAAACAAGGACTCTAGAGCTGGGCGATTAAACAATAACGATAATAATTGAAATACTGGAGAATTATTGGGGTGGTGGAGGCCTAGTGGGTAGGATACTTGTCTTTGGACCAATAGTCCTTCCTGGGTTCCTGAGAAAGACCCTTACCTCCCAAGTAGCTCCAGGGAGACTGCCCCCTGTAGTTAGGGGACGGAAGTCACTTTAGGAGAAGTGTCTGCTAAATATCGGAAATATAAATTTATGTTTCTTGGTATAAACAAATGTTCAAATGTCCAATGTGATTTTCCAGTTACAGCCTTCATCCATTATATCTTAGCTGTTAAATCACTGACTTTTAAATCCGAAAGCTGCCCCTGAAGCTGACTACCGAAGATATAGTTTGATGTCATTGGTTAAAAACTTGGAAATTCAATTCAAACAAAAATAAAATATTGTTACTTTTTTTAATGATCCCTACAAATCATTACAGACATTATAATAAATAGTACAGTGAAATTCACACTAACTGGCTCACTACAGAGGAGATCCCAGTTATATCACTTAACTTTATTACTGGACCACATGAGTCTGTCTAAAGGAGAGAAAATATACTACAAATATCTGTATCTCAAGCGCTGTCACAGATGTCTCATTTACGTTGCTGCACTTTAAAATTGGAGTAAAAATAAAAACAAAATCAGCACAGAGCATATTGGTCTGTGACTGTAATTACAGTAAAAGTGCATATTTAAGAGTAATGCATTTACATTTACAGGGGACAGTCTCCCTGGAGCAACTTGGGGTTAAGGGTCTTGCTCACGGACCCAGTGGTGGTGCTGAAGGTAGGATTCGAACCCATGACCTCTTGGTCTGGAGGCAAGTACCCTACTCACTGAGCTAATGCATATGATTAAATACTGTTTGTGTCTAATTTAATAAAGAATTACATGACATACACATACTACGTTTATTGTTAGCTTTTTATTTTGATTTGCTAGAGAAAAAAGTCAGTTCATCGCTTGCTGGAGTTCCTAGAGGCAAGCAGTAAGCAGTGGCAGCAACACTGAAAGGAGACAAAAGGATAAAAATATGGGATAATGCTAAGTGCTGTGGCTCGAGAGAAAAACTGAACACTGTCCCAAAAATAAATAAATAAATATATAAAAAGGAAAGAAACCGCCTCTGAGAAATCAAAGCGGTTTAGAAAAGGACTTCTGGGAATCTTGTACTTACCTTGTAACGCCTCGAACAGCTTATCTATTTGAGGAAAGGTATTCAATTCTACAAGAGAGCAAAGAGGTTTATATCTCATAAAAATGAATAAAAATGCAGCCGCTTATCGTTCAGATGAGGGGAGACAACTTCGAAAGCTTCAGCCGCCACTACACAATGCACAGAGGTAATGAAGGGAAAATACGACAAGTAGCTTGTTTATGACACTTTCAAACTGAAAAAAAAACCTAAAAAACAAAAAGAGAGACGCTCCGGTGCCGAGGCGTACTATAGTAAGCACTAATTCCCCACTGGTCAGATTACCTTTAATATTATTCAGGCTTTCTGTGCTACAAGAAGTTTGGCTTCATGTCTGCTGAAAACAGCCAAACTAAGTGGGGAAACTAAGAGGAAAAAAAAAAACGACTGTGAGATACACAAACTAATGGCACACTAGAGATATCAACAGTAACAGTCCCACAAGACCTTAAAAAAAACAGTATAACCTTAATTCCCCCCTGAAGCCCTGCCATTTCAACTGCTTCAATTATACATTTTCTCATTACAGAGGCAAAATGGTTTACGTATGCTAATGGCTCTATTCTAAAGTGCATAATTACTGTGTCCATTACTGACCAACTGTTTGCCAAAAGGGTGAAAGCTTTTAATAATCTGAGTGAACTGTATGTTCCTAAAACCTAATCAGAATGAATTTGACTCCGGGATTTCGACTGTAAGCTTTGATCTGCTTAGTCTTTAGACGATGACGTTCCACTGATAGTGTGCAGCAGAACTCTAAGATCACGGCTTAAATTTTTTATCTGTTGGGACTGGCTAAGTACTTCCAGCGATACCATTTCAAAACGTTCCTCTGAAGGTCTAGGTAGAATTCAGCACTGTTATAAAGTAGGCGTTCTAAAGAAGGACTTGATTTCTATGCATATACCTGCTGAATGTTTGCATGTTTTATATTCATCTCCCAGCTAAGCATTGATTTTGGTAAAGATTCGCTGTCTGAACATGTTTTGGCTTGAATAAAGGGATTCTGTGTGTTTGCGCCTCTGTTTAGCAAAATATAATGAGTCTACCTACACGAAACAGCTCAAATGCTCATTGCCGCTATAGTGACTTTGCATTTTAATTTTACGTTTGAGCATGATTGATGTGTGCTTTACTGCTTGTAATTTTTCTTACCAGCCATTTGTGAACACACACAAAAAAGGAAGAATGAAAAATTAAGGCTATATTTGATTTTACAGAATTGGTCCACCCAGGTCATAAATCATGGCCAAAATAAATGAAAATAAATTGCTCTGAAATGAGAACCTCTCAGAGAGCCCAACAGTGGACTTCTCAACACTTTTCCTCAAGTGATGTTTTCATCAGCACCCTCATTCCTCCAATCTGACAGCCCCGCCGGCCTCAAGGGTTACATCAGCCCCAGACATCTGTCAGTACGAGCCGCCACCATTTGTCAGGAAACAGTTTCTCTGCAATTCAGTGATTCTGTGATAAATCACTTTGCTAAAAGCAACAGACATAGCAACCACCCTTCGGAAGAGAATTTTTGAGGATTAACTAAGCCGGGAGCTCAAGAGCTCTCATTGCCCAACTGAGAACCTGAAAACATCCCACATCTATAAGAATCTATAAGGATCTTCATGGGACATAAGGATTTCTGTCTTGTGATACAATCAATTCAACGTGACATCCAAGGGCAACAATGTGTCAAAACAGGCTGAGTCAAGAAGAGTTTGCCAAGTTGAATTTCACCTTTCTGAGCATTTTGCAGATCAATAGTCATTTGAATTGTCAGTCTTCCATATTTCCAATGAGTCAGAAGAAGCTCAAGGCTAGACACAATTGAAACCACGTTTATGAAAACACACAGGACAGGAGATCTGGGTTATTGAACTAAAATAAGACATAATGTAAGACCGTGAGTCAGGCACAGTGTCTGTTTGGAACAGTCTGTTGTCTCATCCGAATAAACTTCCACTGGGGTGGATAGACACAGCACATTTTTAGCCTTGAGCAGGCCACATATGGTAGATGCCCATGTAATCCATAACTAGCCCAAGATAAGAGAAGGAAGAAAAAGGAAAAAATCTGGTCAAGTATCTGCAGCTCTTGCACAAAGGTGATCAATGAATGCCAAATTCGATCGCCTCTTCCAAATTTTAATCACGGATCGCGCGAGCCCAAGGGCATGGAACATCTCGCTGGGAAAGGTATTTGAAACTCAGCTCAGCTGACAAGATGAATGTTCCAAGCATGCAGAGGGGCTAGCGGCTCGGCTGGCTGGGCCGCTCTGTGGCACTCCTGGAGCCCGGCCCAGACCCGTCTTAATGCAGCGCCGCTCCGCTGAACGCACTCACACTCTAGGAGAAGAGGAACAGATTTCGCTGAACATATGGGAGCTTGACGGGTTTCAAAAAGGCAGGCCGTTGGCGGTGCCCTGCTTACCTGTGGCAAACAATTAGTCCTCCCCCTTTCCCTCTTCGTCGCTGACAATAGAAGAGATCAAGTGGAAATCAGAGAGGCAGGGTGAGGGAGAGAAAGGAAAGAAAAGGTTGTTTTGAAAGGATGGGCAGGAATAGAGGAGAAAAAGGCTACAGCCTACTTCTGTTCTTACTCCAATCATGAATATGCATGTCACCCTGACCTTTCTTTGACCCTAGAGTAAAAGGATTTTATGGCATATGGAATAAAAGCAGAGAAGTAGTAAAAAGTATGGTAAGTGCAAAAGCATGACTAGTGCATGATAAAACACACATTTAGTCACATTAGGAGTAAAATACACGGTTCTAGGTTTCCAGTAGAGCTGTACAAAATAGATGAAACATGAGCACTGCATTATACTCAGATGTATTTTGATTGCAATATTTTTCAATATATTCAAGGGCCCATATTACCACTTTCTGTAACAACCTGAAGTATTAATTATAAGGGACAAACAGAAGTTGGAAAAGGGTCACATAATAACGAACTATGAATCAAGCATCAAGGAAACAACTTATATAGAAGGAAAATTTAGAATATGAGCAAGTTAAGAGTGCCTTGATGAACCAATGTCTTTAATGGTTAAAGACTAGCCAAAATCATTTGATTTTTGTTGGATTACATGAATTCCTCAATTAATAAACCCTCCTCCAGTAACTCACCTGTGATTTATCAGTCTGTTAAAATTACTGTAATTGGTTAACGGCTCATTTGCATATTTTAGCATTTTGTGATATTGCAGATGATCGGACATGATGACAGAAGTGAGGCATCCAAGGCTATTCTGGGTCATTACTTCCAGAACAGATTGCCTTAATTGTAAAGAACTGGTTCTATAAGGTGAACAGGGCAAAACGTTACTTCCCAACAAGGCCTTTGAGGAATGAGAGCTAAAAGCATAAGGCTCAGAGCAGCCATCCACAGCATCAACATGGCAATGACAAGCTCCCAAGCAAGCCCTGAAATATCGAGTCATAAAGCCCTGCACAACTATAAACCTGTACCCATCTGCTGATTTGTGGATCCAATTACTTTCTCTCTGTAATGGCTATGTTCAGTCCCATGATATTCAGTCAGCTGTTGTTAGCATCTGTCCCAAGATGATCTCACCTCAGTGCTGAGAGTTATACAGGTAACTTTGCCCTCAATGAAGGAAGCACCAAGTACAGGCCAGAAACTCCACCTTCTTCGTTCTTCATGAAGTCATGTATCATGACATCTAACAGCAGTTTCCACTGACACAAGGAACCATGCTGTATGCTTCACAAATAAAGCGACCCATACCTGAGGCGAAACCAGGCTAGCTGATGGCAGGGTTGAAAGCAGGTCGCAACCAAGTACGAAACATGGAAAGAGACCATTGTTTTTTCTGTACACACCAGGAGTGTAACCGCACAGAAAGGTCACGGTTCAGTTCACACAATAGTTCTGACATCACGGCTCATTACGGTTCCGATACAGTGAAGTTAAGTAACAAAAAAATTCTAAAGCATGAGGCTTCATTTGTTTTCACTTATTTTAAATAAACAGCAGTGTATTAACCACTAAACACACACTCTTGCTTATATATTCATGTATGCATGGACAAAAACACAACCGAAATATCTTGTGCTATTAATAGAAATTAGTAATTATTATTAATCTTACGTAATAGAAAGTAAGTGAGGTGGCAGGTATGGCACTCTTTTGCCAACTGGCAACTTAAGTTTCTTTTACACAAAAATAAGGCACAAGAATATTTTCACATTTTCATCTACTATGTAGTTGTTCGATCTACGGTTAGCTCTGTCGTAATTCACTGGGAACCCAAAGCAATTCCACACGCTTCCGTTTAAAAGACGCAGGCGGGTCTTCCAGCTCATCTGTGCCGTTTTCAGTAGCCAAGTTATGAGCGCTTTCATGAGATAGGATACAGCTTGAAGCGAAACTTTTTAAAGGTCGCAGTTTGTTTCTGTGTTAAACTCACGCTAGTAAATTTAGTTCTGCATTACTTTAATTGCGTCTTCTCAGTCGTACCACGTATTCTCCGTACGACACCATGTACCGAACCGTTACCCATGCACTGTGACCGTTCGGAACAAATATATGTACCGTTACAGCCCTGGTACACACACACAAAATAACAATGGATATATAAACAAACAGCTGGAAGGTCAACTAAGTACAAGCACAGCTGTCTGTCTGGGCTGAAGATACATTTCAGTGGGAGTTTTCTATGATGCGAACACATTTATTTTTAATGCTGTGAGAAACGCGATGGTGTACCAGATAGCTGGGTTAGATTTTCATTGCTGGGATAAAATGAAAAAACTCAAACAAGACTATAAAATAACCCACAATGTCAAAAGCAGCTCTAACAGAAAAACTTCCCGCTGGTTCAACTCCATGGACACGGTTTTAAGACGACGACCGGCCATAAACTGTGGGAGAGAAACACTGTTACCTGGCTGAGATACACTGGAAAATCAAAGTGTTCTGCAAGTTCTGTGCCATCACAGTAGAGTTTAGGTACAGCACGGTTCCAGTATGCCTATGGAAAAGTGCCCTCCTCTTTTATTATGAGGGCTAGATGTTCACACCTGTGGGTGATTCAGTTTAGTTGCTCTCAGTGATGTAACCCGGATGTAAGCTGGATCCCCCTGTCAGCAACTGGCAGGCGGGCACAAGGGCAGCGGGGGAGCGGCTGACAGGCCGCTGACAGGCGGATTAGCTTTAAGGCCCACTGGTGTGGAGCTCTTTTTCAGAGCAAGACCGCCAGGCCAGAGGAAAACCAATCGCAGCCACAGCACATCCCCACACCTGGCGTGCTCCCTTAGAAAAGTCCAGCTCTGGCACCTTTTTCTTGATGCCGTGGAGGCGCTGCTTTGAATAACCACATCCCACAGGGACGCAACACATTTCAGCCCATCGCCTAGACATCCGCCAGGCAGATGGCTCTTACTGTATGAGACACATGACTGCATTTCAGCACGGCTTATGGGTGCCGATGGTCGAGAGTGCTTTTCGCTGTATAATTGACAACCAAATTAACTGCACTTCATCACACAGCGACCCTCGTGGCAAGCGTCACTGTTTTTAGAATATCGCCTCAGAATAAAAAGACACACCAAATATTAGGCACAGAAAAATGTCTGCAATATAATGACTGATAATGGTCCTGCTCTGCCTCGACAAGGAACTGTCTCGGGTGTCAAAGCTTTGTTTTGCATAAAAAGTTCTGAGTAAAATTACAACACGCATGGACAGACCAACTGGGAATCATTGATCCTAATTTGCTGAAATTAAATTATAATGTCTCAGCACATTTCGCTCATCCTTGTTCCTTGAGGGAATGACATAAAAAATGAAGCAGTGGCATAGAAACGTTTGATGCATGTAGGGATAATCTAAATTACAGTACAAATAATTTTAAATAATAATATAGCATAGTAAAGACCTATGGGTGCTTGTTTCAGAGTGGAGTTATTTTGTGCTTCATTAATAGGTTTTCAAACCCTGCCAGAGCTAAGCATGGTTTAATGCTGCATTTTCATTACAGAGAGCTGTAATGCTGGCTGTTTAGTAGATGTGCTGCTAAAACCCAGAAAAACGTGGCTAGTTCTGTATCCCAAAGCGACCTAAAGTGCAACATCACTGCACATTTAAAAATATGACTTTCCAAGAGGGATGAAACAGGTGCATAACTGTGTAGCCTGGACACGCCTTCACTTAACGTGGATCAGGTTTTCTCAATGAGGTGAAATTATCCATGATTTAATGCGCCACAATCCACACTGTAGACTGAAGAATTGCAAACTTTGGTTACGTGCCACCATGTTCTCTTCTGCTCAAGAACTGGCCATAGCCTGACTACAGGAGTGAATCAGTAACTTATCAAATATCACCAACTCATCATTAACATGACTGGTCGCTGTTCAACTGCAGGATGTTCATTCAGGAGAGAGAGCAGGGTGTTTACTAAGACCTATGTATTAGTTATGTACATATATTGTCAAATAATATCACATTACAATTTCACGGCATATAGTACAAATTCTTGGGTAAAATTTTTAAAGCACAATGTAAGGAACGTGTACAGCCAATAAGACGGTCTTACAGGGCCAGTGGGTAAAGAAAACTGCTTGACCCTTAAATTTTGAGCAAGACCTGGCTGGGGTTAAGTACTCTGTGGGTCTGGTCGCATACCCAGAGATACTGGATCACCCAACAGCACTTGCTTCAGACACAGCTTTACAGATGCTTGTGATGCATAGTCTGAAGGCTTGTTGTGACCTCTCTTGTCCACATACACTTTCTCTGTGACATTCTACAAATACATTTATGGCATCTCTGCAGTATACAGTATAAATCAGCATAAATAAATGAGCGTGAAAAACAGTATAAATAATTGAGAGTACAACCAAAAGTAAGTATGGAAAGGTCTCATCCTGCAGCAAATGTCCTTGCAACAGAACGGATAGCTTGGATTTCTGAGCTAAAAAAAAAGTTAGGAAATTGCTGGAGTCCATTCAGATCTAAAGACCAGTTCTGTGCAGCTGGTCTTTCCAACAGTACAAATCAGTGTACGGTTAGTATTCCCTGAACTGAAGCTCAGTAACTGTAGCTGATCAAATTCTAAACACACAAAAACCAACAGGTCACCAAAGATCAAGTAGTGATACCCAGCTGACCTCTGTAATGAGCTCGGGAACAGTGATTTACTGCGCCATCAGCCTGGTATACATTCTCCTAGTAAAAATAGACATAGCAATAAAGTCTGTGGTAAAATGAGCCCTTAAACTGGTCTTCTCTTGATGTGTCAGCTTTTATAGACTAAACTCAACACAGAGGGGGACGGAAACAACACTGACAAAATGAGGCTTCGCTTGATATTTAGAATCCTGGTACCAGTAAACATTTACGGACCTTATTTAAACCTTGTTGGTGGTGTCAGGCCCGTTAGGCCCGGTCTCTGAAAGGCAGTAAACACGCAGGCACAATCCTTCCTTTGACGTCCTCCGAACTCAAATCACACACTGGGCTTGTTCATTCCTCTGCCAAATTACAGGCTGAATTTGTGCACTTTCCCCAAGTGCTTTTAATTCCTATGGTGTGTGTGTGTGTGTGTGTGGGGGGGGGGGGGGGGGGGGGGGGGGGGGGGGGGGGT
>JBBJLR010000133.1:2730484-2745788 GCA_037577145.1 Brachypetersius gabonensis
ACCCACGCGGTCACGGGGAGAACATGCAAACTCCACACAGAAAGACCCAGTGCCCAACCCGGGAGTCGAACCCAGGAACTTCTCGCTGTGAGGCAACAGTGCTAACCCCTGCGCCACCGTGCCGCCCCAACAAACTCACCTAATTTAATGTTATAAAGTTAGGTCCAGGAACTCACAGCGTATTACTAAAATCTTATTTCAACACTTTCAACAGTGTAATTTAGTCAAAAACCAGTGTTCGCTCTTTTGCTGCTCCTTCTTTGCTGCCACTCAGCCGATCTCTGGAGCCCCTCCCTCTGTGGGTGGAGACTATCCTGAAAGTCCTCTCGGGTTCAAAGATTATGCATTTTTTTCAGTTTGATTCTAAACCTAAAATAAAAGAAATTTAGGCATTTTGCATGTGATGTTTTTATTAAAACCCCAGTGGTGGTTATTATTATTACATGTTTTTAAAATTACATTAACTTTGATTCTATTTGACACAGGAACACAAAACAAAGCTCAGGAAGACATCTGGCACCTTGAACATCAACACAAACCAGGGGGAACTTCTAACTTGTGTTTTGACATTTGACAACAATTTACCCTTTGCTGCACTTCTAGTACGGACCTAAGGGTTAATTAAACTCTCCTACTGCAAGAGACTGAGGCCAGTCCTGGGGATTCCTGTCATAGCTTAATCTCTCCCAGCAAGTAAACCAGTCCTGGTGTACCTTACAGAAAAGACACATTCCTGGTGACTTGCTTACTTAAGCAGCGAAGACCTTTAGAGAACTGTAAGCTGGAAACAAAAGATCTGAACCATTCTAAAGAAGCTCCCACAAAAGACATAAGCATTTACAAGTAACATAAATGAATTTCCATGCAATAATCAACGCAACACATTTACAAGCAGTTTGGTTATCTGATAATAAGAAAACTCAAAGTCTACATGAGCCACTCAGTAATCAGATATCTTTCTAAATATACGACATGAACCGTTACTGTTGCTTAGCGACTCCCCAATAAACTCCTCAAAGTGCAGCATGTGACACAAATTCTCATCTTTATCCAGTTCTGTTTCTGTTTCTGCACACGTGTAAATATACCAACATAAACCAAATGACAGTCCAGATGTACTTGTGCTGAAAAAACTCAGCTTGGGTATACTGTTTACATGATCACTTAAACATAATGTAAAAGATAAGATAAAGATTAATGCATTATTACAGCATGTAATCTCATTAATTTGTTGTGTGTTTTGTTATGCATGTGGCATATTGTCCATTAGAGTGCTCTCTGCATGCAGCACAACACATCTGTGTATTTATGAGAGCTATGTCTACATCTCTAATAAAAAGTGTATTGTCTGTATTGACTGTGTTCCATCTGGGGGACGGCAGTCAAGTAAAAATTCCATTATGTCGCTCCCTTCAATACATACATATGACAGGTGAACCCTGAAACCCAGCCTTTCCTCCCTCAGCTTCGGCTCAGGAGCTGTCAGTGTCATTATTTAGCACAGCAAGGAATGTGGCTCCCTCACAGCCATTAAGTTTGCTTGCTTTAGCCTGAGATAATGAGGCCTGGCCAGTTGGAAGGATTATGAACTGAGACCAAGGGCTTCCTGTCTCCTTCTTCACTTTCACTTCAGGAAGCATTTCCGGCCGAAGGGCCACTGTCACAGATACTTGAACCCAAAACGCATCATTCACCCGCAGAGGTCAGCAGGCTTCCTTCAGCTGAAAAGCTTTCCTCATAAATCACTGGTTACCCAGAGAGTTTTTATCACACATCCCTGCTGCCCTGTAAGGATATACAGACTAGAGACGCATCAAAATCTCTTGGGCGAAAGTGATCACACGTGGTGGAAAATGTGGCAGAAACACCAAAAGCTTAGGCCTGTAATCTAAAAGATATTTGCGAATACTGTTTAAGACCACAGTCTCATTTCATTTGGTTTCCAGCACTTGTCCGTACTCATGGATTTACACCAGAAGTAATAAGAACAATTCTGCAAGGGTGTGTCGATCTGATACTTTCAGTTAAGTATTGGTATTGGTCCAATATGGGCAAAAATCACCAGATCGAATATCAGAAAAAGTCTGAGCTATGCTTAACTAAACTACACCCTCTAAAGAGTGAAACACAGATGAGGACAGAGTAACACAGTTTGGCAGCCAGGCCATGTCACAAATGGCTCCCTTATCACAAAACAGCATACAGGGGGTCCTTGGGCAACGACAGCCTCGACATATGACGTTACGAATTTCCGATGCTCACTCCCATAACTAGTTTGGTTGCACACAGTGGAATAATATGCAGTATACGCAGAATACTCAGTAATGCGGTGTACGAGTGATTTTTTTGGACCATTAAAAGCGCTTTTATACTCATTTTGTGTCAGTGTACAAGTACAGCATATTTGTCCTTTTCCTTTTCTGTCTTAGTTGTGCTATTATATTCTAGATTATGATTTTACAGCTGTGTTAGGATCGGTAAGTGCATCCAAACAAATACATATCTAACAGTTTAGCTGGAATAAGGCAGATCGATATCATAAGATACTCAAGGATGCAAAATCAGCTATAAGTATTAGACATACAGTAGTACTGTGCCACCCCTTGTCTCTACAAGGAAAATATTTTAACTGTATACACCCCCCTGTATTGTATACTACACATAATATGTCCCGTTGCTGCTATTGGCTATGTTTGCACAATTACTTATTGCTGTCTACCTCAATTTTCAAAGACCCAATATCAGTCAGTACTTGTGTAGTCTTGTGTTGCTTCGGTGTTTGTTGTTGTGTTGCACCATGGAAAGTTGTTGAAACCTGTTGAAAGCAGACTTTTTACTTTTAGCATGTTCATGAAGAATCCTAAATAAATAAATAAATAAATAAATAAATAAATAAGACGTTTTTCTGTTTATGGTTTTGGATGAATGTCACAGACTGCAATTACTCTTAAAAAACACGGACAACTAATAAAAACAGATAAAAAACCAAGAAAATACCCACAGAAACAAAAACAGGATTCAGAAATGAAGGGAAATATTAAATTGTGAGAGCGCTACAGCAAACTCCCCGGTGTCGACTCAACAGATGGAACGGGACACTGGTGATACCACTACGCAGTTTCGCTTTGGCATGGCTGACAGACGGCAGGGCTGAATGAATAAACAAAAATAACAATTAAAAACAATTAAAACAGTCCTCGCATGTTTTTCCAACTGAGACTCTGAGCTGGAAAACTTTCGTGATGGATGAGTGGGTCTACACTAGAAAACACTTGCCCATTCATTTGCTAGGCTTGAATGTAGGTTTCTTTAGATGCCGGACTAAACTAGACCCCTTTCCCATCACCGCCAACCTTTTTCCCGCTATAGACTACATTTGCTATGCTATGGCTCTCTAATGTATATATTTAGCATTTTCTCTGGAACTAACAAAAAGTAAATATCACCACACTCTCATTATGCAGTTAAAACAGTCCCTTCCGATTGAAAGGGGGGCGGGTAAAATCGGAGAGCAAAAATAGTGCAGAGAAAGCTTACCCAGCAAGACACAAAGCAATGGGCATCCTCATTATCAGGGACAGAGCAGCGTCTGTTGCAGTATCAATTATCAGTTGCAGTGGCCCTCGGCGTTGGGTACCATAGCTTTCAATTAGAAGGCAACCGAAAAACCACAGACATGCGAGACCTGCAGGAACGGCCGTGCGGACACCAGCATGAGTATGAAAACTTCATAACAGCCAAAACACTGCAGCTGCAAGGAAATATGATTTACAGCACACACAGACCCTTCCCGAGCCAAATGTGCGACTCCAGTGGGCGGATAGAAGCACATATGCACACAGTAAAGAGGACAAGACTTATGAGACTGAGCACACAAAAAATAAAAGCATCAATTCAGCTTCAATATTATGTGACTGATCTTTGAAATACGCCTGCAAATAATAACGCCTTTAATAATGTGGCTTGTCAATAAGGAAGAGAGAGTTATTGTAAACATTGAAAAGAATAAAATGCGTCGCCTTGCAGTCGAATCATCATAACGACAGGCATGTGTTTTCACGTCACACTAAAAGCTTTCTTTAAGACCTCTCAAAGGACACAGGGTGAAATGCAAAGTTAAGAAAAACAGTTCAAGCACATTAACGTCTTGACCTTGAAGGCTAGACTTCAAAGGAAAGAGGCTTTTTATGTCTACTTAGGATGCAGACTGGGTTTCTGCTCTTGAAAGAACATAGAAAAATATAGAAATGCGAACACAGAAAATAACTTCAGCCACCTTCATGGAATTACTACACAGCTTCAAGGTTTGCAAAAGCTTAACCAAAACGACTCCAAGCTCTAGGAGCGAACTTATGCCGATAACATCAAATCGCAGTAAAAATTGCTTGGCGCCCTTCTGCAGCAGAAGTTGCTACTGAGATTAGAATAACATGGCAACAGGTTTATTTCCAGAGAAACATTCAAGCACCTTCAGAGGAACGTCTGGTCAAATTCCAACACTAAGCACTTAAATCACAGGATTTTTTAATACAAGTTTGCTGTGTGAACATGGTTGAACAGCACACAAACCCTTACGCTGGTCTCATTTTGAACCACAATCCAAAGAAAACACCTTTGGATTTACCAGCGTTGAGAAAAATCATCAGCAGATTTATTCGCTATGCATTCCAAATTTGAGGCAATTTTTTGTGACTCATTTCATCACCAGGCAGATTTCTTTAGAGCAAATTTTCTGAATTGAATCCTCTCCGCATTGTTGCAGGGGGACAATAACTCTGAGGAGAGCATCCTCGATTCAGAGAGATCCCTCCTCCCTCTCCAGATCTTATCTCTAACCACTCCTAATCCCAAAACCCATTTCTGCCTCTATTTTTTCCCACAGAACCCTTTTGTCCTCTGCACGGAAAATGCATTTTTACTCTTTTCCCACTGCTTTTCTCTCCATCTCATTTCGGCTTGATCACTCTCCCACGAAAGCACAGGGACTATCCATTATGTGCAATTCAAAAGGTCCCTCCCAATCCATCAGCGAGCGGTGTGCAGGAGAATCACATGCTAAATTTAAATTTTCTGCCTCTTGTTCAATCACTCTTGATTCCATTTAAGAGGAAGCCCTTGCAATAACCGACTGACTTGCTATCTGGAGAACAGGATCACTGTGGGATTGATTTATTTATTCGTTTATGACACCAATGGTCCCTCACGCTCAATTTTATGCCCTCCAGCGGACTGTGAACGGGTCCACTCCTACGGCGCGCCCCATAACTCGCGGCAAATTCAACGGCAGGTTATTATGAGGCTATAACATTTCATCCTCGCCCCCTTTGTCCTGAGCGAGCTTCACTTCCAACTGTCATTTATAGCACGCAGACAAAATGCCAGGCTGGAGCTGCGGAGGGAAAAGGGCACCATGCAGCGAGCAAACTTCTGGATCGGGATCGTTTCAGTAACGGCTGCTAGAGTGCATGAGTAGTCGCTGCCCCTCCCATCTCACTCATCCTAGTTGGCCAGCAGCTACGACTCATCCAGGCAGATGTTGGGGTTTTTGATGCTCCAGGCCTTTTAGCGGCGATGTGGGAAGAAAGAAAGGCAGCACACATGGCCCCGTGTCATCATGACTCGCAGACGGACGGAAAACACGCTCTGCACTCTGACAAATGTCTCATAAACAGTCTGTTCACTGGAGCAGCACAGAAAAGACTTCACTACAGAGTGCCATGTGTTCAATGCGCTGGGACTGAAAAGCCACGCTCTGTTTATAAGTGGTGGGGCCGGAACAGATTTTTCCATAATTGAGAGGCTGCAAGACATTCAAGTGACACATACTGCATTATGTCAATCTATTAAAAGCCCTGTGTCCCAACACCATATTCCTAATACAAGATTTCACATCTTCACTTTGTCTATTTACAAAGAGTAAGACATAGAGAACACAACTTTCTCAAGCTACACAAAGAAAGGAACAGTCAGGCTATCAAACAACCGGGCTTTCTGAGCCCCAGTACTTCAGGAGCCATGTGTTCAATGCGTCGCAACTGAAAAGCCACACTCCGTTCATAAACGGTGAGGCTGGAACTGAGGTTTTCCTAATTAAGAGACTGCTGGACATTTGAGTGACACATACAAACAAGCTATTATGTCAAATCTATTAAAAGCCCTGTGCACTAACACCATACAGCTGAAGTGATACCAGATTAAAAGACGAACACCATAATCTTGATGTGATATTAGACTTCAAATTTTCACTACACTAGTGCAATATATGCAGAACTTTCTCAAGCTATTCTCATTTGCATGTTAAGAAAGGAACCTTCAGAATGGCATGCAGCTGACCTCTCAGAGCCCCAGAACTTTAGGAAACAATGTTTAAAAGACTTATAAGCATGCCCGTGTGCTGAGGGGGGCACGGTGGAGTCGCATGCACCAGGGATTAGGGCAGGCTTATTGGCATTTACGCAAAGACCTATACAGAATAGAGCTAGTAAATGACAGGATTACGCAAATAACTAAACAGTATAGAGCGAATAAAATACAGGTTTACGCAAAGATCCCTGGCGAGAACACGGCGAGAATACAAAGAAAGGACAGGAGCACGGACTGCTCCAGCCTGCCGAGCTGTTAGACCCACGATCCTACAAGCCCACGGACCCAGCCATCACGCGCGCATGGATGGTCGGGACGCTCGGTTGACCGTAAAGCTCACGTCTCTGTTTCCAATGTACTCCCTCACCCACCCCCTCCCCGGTCTCCAGCCGTCTCCGGGCGGCTCCCCGGCGCAGCGCCCTGTTTACGCGTCGCGACAGCGTGGGAGAAAAAGTTGCGTCGTGGTGTGGCGTGTCTTACCTGTGTACTGCACGAGGAACATGGTCCACGCGGAGCTCTGTAAAGGTCCACTCGCGATCTCCGTGAAGAACGCAGCCGAGCCGGCTCTCGGAGCTGCTGCTGGAGGAGAGCTGCTCCACACACACGCACACACAAACACACTGACTGACTGGAGAGGAGTCCACAAACTGAGAGGAGGATCCTCTCAGCTGCTCCCAGCAGCCTGCGCGCCACACACGGACCCAAACACGCACGTACGAGAGGTGCGTCGGGCTCAAAAAGAAGCGCAGTATTCCGTCGCGTCTCACAAAACTGGGAGATCTGGAGTTTTGCACAGCAGCAGAGATCTGGGGCGCCGCCTCTTCAGTCCAGCGACTTCAGCTCACAGACCGGGAGCAGAGCACGACCAATCTGGGCGGGGAAAAAAATGCGTGCGATGGGTGTTGGAGCGTCCGAGGCGCGTGTGTGTGGTGGAAGTGTGTGACAGGGACAGCGAGCAAGACTGAGTTACAGACCAGCAGAGGGAGCAGAGCCTCATAGCACCAAAAGAACACAGCTAGAGGAAAGGACTCTATAATGATAATGACTATATTAATATAATACGTAACATAATACATTCTCTGTTAGTGTGTGTGTGTATATATATACATATATACACACACACACACACACACACACACACACACACACACATATATATATATATATATATATATATATAAAGAGAGAGAGAGACAGACAGACAGACAGACAGACAGACGGATAGATGGATAGATGGATAGATGGATAGATAGATGGATAGTTTGTAGACTAACCTGCTGTATACAAACCAGCAGAAACCATGGAGAGTCAACAAGTTTAAATACAGCATTTATGCCGCAAAAAACATGTGGCAACTGATCCAGTTAATATAAGAACAACATTAGCTTCATTTGATTTGGCTGTAGTCCTGCTATACAGTAGCACGGATTGTTCAGAATTAAATATCGATTTCCACTCAAGTGTTGTACTGCAAGGTCAAAAGAGGAATGATATCTGATATTACATAAAAGAATGTAAATTATGAAGCAAATAAAGAGCATGTTAATCGACCCAGCTTACTTTCAAAGTTCTCATTTTTTTTACCATTTTTATGGAGTTACAGGAAAAAGATCATGGACATCGACCATCCTGCAGTTTTTTTTATTAAAAAAAAGAAAACAAGACTGCAGCCTATCATGACAGTACTGCAGCTGCACTGAAAGTAAAACACCTGCAGTAAATACATAAAACTGCAGTAAAATGTTTTGTAACCTGCATTAGTAAAACTGCAGTACAACCATTTGTCAATAACCACTGAAATCGTGTTATACTCTACCGTCCTACGTTCTAATTTAATTTCATTCCATAATAACTGCAGGTATTCCTTGGGAGCACTGATCTAAAACACCTGATCTGGGTAAAATTTCCAAAACCAGGACTGGGCATCCTTGATTTGAGCATATGAAGAATATGAGTTGTTTCAAACTAACATTTTAAATAAATAAACCCTCCAGCAGTAAGAAGTGTGGTTCTGGATCTGTATTGTGACACCAGACTGCAAAAATGTGTGTATCGTGGAGAAGAGACAATGCATCACAGGGAACAGACTGACATTCTGTTAATTATATCTTATGTATTGTTACTGTCTGAACACCAAAGTTTACAAACAAGCAGCACCAATCAACAACCCACTCAAAAGTGCGACACTCATCCTGTTTCCCAGCTCCAGTCCCAGTAAGATATGCAAACGCATGGCTACAGTTATTATTTTCTTTCCAATTTTGTTCAGTATCGTGAATTGAATTGAACCAGAGCCCGTTTTAAGCTGAGTGTGTGGTTCTACGCCTATTAAGGAGAGTTTTGTGTTGCTTCTCTGCAGAGTGGAAATCAAAGGCAGCTCCTGAACGGCACCTGAGCCGAGTGCCTCTTCTGGAGGAGAATTTATGGCCCCCTCAGCAACTACATGGCAAAGATTTGAACAGAAAGATAAGAAAAGAAATGCCTATCCAAACAGTTTAGGCTGCTGAAGTGGAAGAGGTCAGCTGGAAGTGGGAGACATGACAGGCTGAGAGGGGGAGGATTTCAGGGGAGTGGGTGGAGGGGATTAATCCTGCAGGGGTATGAGATGATCTTTAACGCCCTCGCGTTTATGACGAAGCGGCCCAGCTGGGTCTCCACTCAGACCCGGGCCCGCAGGAAAAACCTCTCATGCGTCTCCTCCATCTCAAATAACACCTTATCCATTTACCGTCACCTGAAGGCAGGAGGGTGATGGAGGTGAATGCTGAACGATAGATGGATTGACACTGCGTCACTCGCATAAAGCCCCAATGAGCGGGCAGACCTGTGGAGTCCTGCAGCTGTTGTGTTTACCCCCGACTTCATTATCACCACCCTGAGCACTCCCCATTCACATACTCAACAATCTGAAAGGGTATAAATATACATCTAAAATATATATATATATACATATTTATTTTATATGTATACACACACACACATATATACAGTAATCCCTCGCTTTTCACGGGGGTTACGTTCCAAGAGCACCCGTGTATAGTGACTGCATGGCTGTGTTTTGGTAAAAAAAAAAAAGCCTAAAAAAATGCCTATTTTTATAGTGTAAACCCTAAATATGCCCCCAAATATGCTCCCAGAACACTTTGTTATTTTAAACATTGTTAGTTAGTTTAATGCATTGCCCTGGCATATCCTGGAGATCAGTCGATCTGTGGAGTTTGAAGTGTCTGAGTGCTTGCACCATGGAGAAATCCCACTTGGAGCCCGGGGGCTCAACCCTGGTATGGAATTCGAAAAAAGTGCTTCCAGGTCGGCTACAGCCTGCCCTGAGATCCCTTGTGTGAAAACATCCAGAATAAAATAAATTTATATATGTTTTTGTGTGTGTGTATATATATTATATATATATGTGTGTGTGTGTGTGTGTGTGTGTGTGTGTGTGTGTGTAAGTGTAAATATAACACACTACTCCACGTCTTTTTTTCATCCATAAAAGTAGTTTATTTGCTTTTTAGCACATAAAATCATATTCTGGTTGATCTAATAAACTTTCAACGCACCATCAGGCAAATCTTACACATTTTTAAAGCAGCATCTTTTTAAGCAGTATAAATGAGGTGTGTTCGAGATAAATGAAGGATATTTGTATGATTTTAGTACATATAGAGCAGCCTGAAAGTGGAGGGCTGTCTTGATAGTTACTACTTAAGTTTTCCTGTTATTGATTGACCTAATTAAAAACTGATACATCCAAATCCCCAGAACAGTCATTTCTCGCTCTCTCCTGCCCACACAACTAATTCTGCGGTTTCTTGACTATCTTACGTTTGCTGAAAAGGTCCCCAGGAAAGGTTAATCACCTGCATATAAAACAATGTTATTCTGTGTCTATGAGAGCTCAAAGCTCAACCAAGAAGGAGCTCTTTGACTAACTATAATTATGCAGATTTCAGTTGTGAGCTCATAAGAATGCATTTAATGGACAGGTATGTCTTTTCTGTGTGAGCGTATCATTACCTTTACGTTCTCTTCCAAAATCCCTATGGAATCACTCTGCCATTTGAGTTATTTGAGAAACACACAGTTCAGTTCAACAGCAATCCAGCATGTGTACCTAAACATCCTTGCAGGCGGTCTCTTCAGACAACAGGCTCGAATTCTCAAACTACCTCAAGAGGAGGCGCTGATCCAGAATCCATTTTGTTACAAAGACTATAATATATGCACACTCCTCACAACTGTTCTGTGAATACCAGCCTTGGAAACAAAAATTGGACGCCAAATAATGCTTGGCTGATTGACTACATCTGCAGTAAGCAGGAAACTGTGTACATTTGATCTTTCCCTTTAACCATTCCTCTAAGCCCTGACTCCTAGTAACAGTATGGATAGTATTTCTCCAGAAAATCCTGTCTTCGGTTTGGGTCCTCAGGCTTCTTGGTGGCTTGTTGATGGTTCCTCTGATTGTGCTCATTAATTTTGTTTCTGGGTGACTTCCTCCTCTTTTACTTTTTATAACTGTATTATAAATTCCTTGGTCTTCTTGTAATATGTCCAAAATCAGGTCTTTACTTTGGGTATCTGGGTTTCGAGTTTGATCAAGATTCCATTTCTTTGTTTTTTTGGGGTTTTTTGCCGTCTTTAAAGTCTTCACTGAGTTCAGCGTCAACATTTTTCCTGTCCTGCTTATTATATTTGTTTAAAAAGTGTTGGATTTGTCACCCGCCATAACAGCACCTAAGTAACTATGAATTGCTTGAGTTATTATTCATCCTTTTTAGGAACCTAACTACACAGGTCAACAAAATAATGTTTTCTGTAATCATCAGAAACAACAGCACACTTTTCTAAACCAGTTTTCCGTGCTGATTTCTAGGGCTGTAACGATATGCGATACGAAACCGAAATCGCGACACTCAGATTCACGAACCAGTGTCGCGGTGTGAGAAGGCAGGATCGCGTCATGCCCCTTCCACCTCCCGGAGTTATCCTTCCCGTCCAGATGTAGTGTTGGGTCGTTCGCGATCCGATTCATTCAAAATAACGAATCTTTTAAGGGAACTTACTGAAGCAAATCACTTCGAGTGATTTCTCAGTTCAGTTGAGCTTTTAGCAGCACCAGGAGTGAGGGAGAGACGAACCAACTGAATTAACGAATCACTTAGTGAACTAAACTCTCCTGAATCCTTTTCCTCTGAGGGATACACCATTCATGGTGACTGTTATTCTCCATTGTTTTAACAGATTTAGTTTCCAGATAAAGAAAGTTAGGCTGGCAGTAATGAGAAGAGAGTGAGACTCACCAGCTGTGTTGTGTTCAAGTGTAACTTTTAAACTCTGCTAAATTGCAACAATTCATGAAGAGTAGGACACAGTATGTAACAAGTAGTGTATAAAACCAGCAGTTTGAGAAAATGCATGATTCATTGCGCCAATTTGCGAGGGAACGGTGCATGTTCAGTGTGAATCCTTCACTGAATGTACTGTGGAGTATACGTTCAGTGAACGAATCACTCACTGAGCCCCATTTGCAGAGTAGGCCAGTTAAATAGCACAGCTACCACAGGACAGGACACTTAAAACATCATGATTTATAAACGAGTTTATTTTTTACAAACGTGTTTGTCAAAGCAACACAGCCACAACACTCTCGTCTCCCGGTCCTGGAAGCCATGAACTGAACTGAAGCCTGAACCGTTCAGCCGTGAATCAGAGTTGCTGAATGATTCGAGCACTGAATGATTCGGTGATTCGGTGAATGAGGCTTTTGAACAAATCTTTTGAGTGAACTGATTCTAGTGATTCAGTACATCTAAAAGAAATTTCGTGCCCTTCACTACAAAGCAGTACCGCCTCCCCCCAAAAAAGAGAATCATGATACGAACTGAATAGTGGATTAAAAATCGGAAATTTCAGATCTGCTTTCAGTTTTTTTCAGTCACATCAACTTTTTGAGTTATGAGTAATATTCGATTTGCAATAGACTTCCATGTGGTTTTTAATTTTTCAATATTTTCAGTGTGAAGTCAGACAGGACCACACTGTGGCATAGATAAAATGATCAGTGTCAGTTAACTACCACTGTTTCTTATTTTTTATTATATGCTAATTATCATGCAATATATAACTAGGTTCATCATAAAAGCTGTATGTGCGGGAAAAACTAAACACAGATTTGAAATCAGTTTGAAAAACACTACAGAACCCACATAAACTTATCTCTGATGATTTTGACCTGTTAACTTGTGTCTTACTCTTGCAGCTTTACTTCTTTACTAGTGAGAAACAGAAAGAACAAAGCAGCCTAATACCCCTAGGGGCTGTCGGCTTTGACTAGGGTCTTCACATCACATTTAGTTGGTGTATAAGCCTGGCCTTTTTTTGTTTGGAATTTTGTTGATGTGCGTGTAGTTCCTCGACTTATCACAGGTTACTGGAGGCAAACAGGCCTTCGCCATGAAACACCTTGTGTCATTCTCACAAACAACTTAAAACATTTTTAGCTTCCAAAGAGGCCGCTGATAACTTACTCGCACAAAAAGCTGCCAGGCTGAATTTCAGGGTGCAAACAAATCTGCTTGACTAGGGAAATGTTTCAAGATCCAACATTTTCATTTTTCCAGCACTAACATCTTAGAGTTTTCATGCAATTACAGAAAGAAATGAGATGGTTGTGGTTTCAGCTGAGCACAACCTACCTTCATACACCAAACCATTTCACACACGCATGAGTCATTTGCTGAGAGGCAGTTACATATCAGGGCATTATTGCTTTAATGACACATTTAAAGCCAAGAAGGAAACAAAAAAGAGGTTCATACATTATGGTAACCTATTATTAGGGTTCAGGCCGAAACACAAGCCTCCTTTAAATGGAGAACAAAATAGATGACTCTTTTAGATGCAAATTGGCCCGGCGCAGGAAATGAATCAATATGTTAGCCATTCATTTTCCATCTCTCTCGGTTCTTTTCAAATGAGTGTGGCCGCAAAAACTGGAGCGTGAGCAAAATTACCTCCAGTCTGGGTGGTAGGCGGCTCCCGTACGATAAACAATGTAAATGTTTACTACAATAAGCCAAAGCTGCAGACTCGTGTTGACAGCAGGCTAATTTTGATTACAAAGACCCAGAGACTCTCGCCCTGTTAGGTACACACTGTTTCCGTGCTTTCGCCACAGGGGCTTGGCCGTGATAAAAGCAGGTTAAATGTTTTCCAGGTAGAATCAAATTATTTCTCTCCCCTCCCTGAGAATGAGTGAAAGCCGTTCTATGCTCTTATTTAATTTATTTCACCCTTAGGAACAATATCTGCTGCTCTGTTCCCTTCTTTAAACAATGATGTTCTTTCAGCGGCTTGCTTATTCTATGAGTGCATCTGAATCAAACAGTAATTTGGCTTTGGGCTGCGACAAATGAGTGCTAACTACAATGAGATCTGGACGTTATTACCACAGTGCATTAGTGCTGCAGCGGCATATTCGTGAAAAGAAAAAAAATTACTCTAGTTTAAAAGACAGACATAAAACAGGCTATTTTTGCCTATTTTCATTTATGAGAAAGGAAAAGAGATGGGGGGTGCTGGTTGGACTGCATTAAAGAAAAGTAAAACTCGCCCATAAAGCACTGAGTTATAAAGCCAATCACAATAGTAAAAGCACAAATGCCAGTCCGCCAGCCATTTGAGCCACCTTGTCTTACAGCAGAGCTAATCTGAAAAAAGTCAAATACTCATAAATGAATTGATTGATTCATTCATTTTGTTTATTCATTCATTCGTTCAGTATTTCATGAAGATGTTGCTTTTATTTAAGCTGTAAAAACGATGGACTAAAGTACAACACATTTAATCAGCCTTTAGACAAAACGGTCACTGTTAATATGTGTTAAAACGCTAAAAAAATAAAGGATAGCCTGTTTAGATGAATGCCTTCATGAACTTTATGACGTTACCAAGCCCTCACTATACCGCTTTTCTACTGGTCATTAAAACCTTAAAGAGCAAAGATGCCAAAGAAATCACAAATATGAGAGTGCTCCAACATACCAGGCGATACAAAATACATTTACCATTATACAAGTTCAGACAACAAGTTCGAATCAGTTCAGATAGGCTACTTGTTCAAGCATGACAGTAATGCTAAAACCGGGAAGCTCAGAGCCTCAACCCTGTCTGTTGTGGTGAGCTCTGGCAGCGGCAGGGGAGGGGAACCCTGGCACTGCTCACAGCAGGGGCGACTTTGGGTAAAGGCAGCCGTCTAGGGCGGCACCAGCATTTATCATCCGTCTCTGCATGCCTAACGTCTATTATAACGTCTTAATTACTGGCTTGTGACTAGTTTACTCACCTTCAGCTCTCCCGAGGCAGAGGTGTGCAGGTGAAACAGTAAGGTGATGCATCATGGAAATTATTTTTTTGTTGCTCTTTTAATTTTTTCCCCGGAGAGCTCACTGGCCCTGTGGGCGATTCATTTGATAAAATATGGATGGTGACATCTTCCCAGATAAAAGCAAAAACAAATAAACAAGCCTGCCACAGCTCAAGGGGAAATCCTTGCATGCTATGAGTACACAAGAATTGTATATATTTTTTTATTTGTGAGAAAAGCATAAAGCGTCTGCAGTGGAGGGGAGCAGGGAGTGTGGGGATGGGGTTGGAGGGTGGGGGACACCAGACTAGAGCAATATTCTAACAACTGGATTAGGGCTGGGGCCCACCTGCCAAATAAATATTGATAGATTTGGGTGGCTGACAGGGTTGGAAAGCATTTTAACCTCATTTGGCTGCCAAAATTGTGACAATGTCAGGATTCGCTACCTTATCAGTCCAGGGGTTTAGGTCACTGCGCTTCAATCCATACCACTATTACCAGTGTTGGGAGTAATGCGTTACAAAAGTAATGTATTACAGTAACGTATTACTTTTTGCTGTAACGCAGTAG
>JBBJLR010000133.1:2749975-2760450 GCA_037577145.1 Brachypetersius gabonensis
TTTTTACAGTAATATATCTAATGTAACTATTGTTTTAACAGAGTACTAAATAATTACAAAGAAGTATTTATTATATAGTGGACATTTTAATACGCCTTTACAATGGGGTTGAATTGACATCATCAATTGTGATCGATTCCTAAGATTGGCCAAGTTTAACGAGTACCGATAGAGTCACAAAATGTGATTATCGGCCGATACCGATCTGCCAGAGATTTGTTTTCTTTGAATTATTTGAGTTCTATAAATGCTGCATCATTTCTCTTGATTTGATTATTCGTCATTTCCTTTAAAAAATTTTTTAAAGAACAATTCTTTTTGGAAATTAAGAGAAATATTGTCAGCAGTTCTTAAAAACTGTTCAAAGCTGTTCAGTTCATTACTTACACCTATAAAAGATAAAGCCTGAGAAACTGAACATTTCTGAAGTCTATTATTTTTTCTAGAGCTGTATTTTTGTCACTATTTCGACTCACTGTATTAGAAACGGAATCAGAGGCCTGAATCCAATGAGCCATTTGGGATCTGAGCACTATAAGCACTTCCCGAATTTCACACCTAGACTGTTTCACAGTTGAGATCCCCATGGATTATCCTGAAACACAACCACGTATTTGCACTAAGGTCAGGGTTCAGGAAGCCCCGCTTGCACTGTTTCAGTTTTCTGTGCGGAGCTGATGGACAGGCTGCCTTCACAGATGCGTGTCGAAAGGAAATATGTTTAAAGTGTGTGTGTTTTCTGGGATCTGTGAGCAAATAGCAGTACATCTACTGCTACCCCCATCTAATACCCCCTTCCTCAAATAGCAGTACATCTGTGAACCACCTGTCATTTTTTCTTTGACCCAACACCACACTACAGTAATGACCCTGATCTCTATCCAGCCTTCTGTGACCCCGGGGCTCCTGTGAGCAAGTCCTCAGAAACACAGCTGCTGTGACAATATATGAGCAAGTCTGTCTATAAAATTTCACTTCCCTACTAGAACAGCCATCAGTGCCAAACATGACTCAGAAATCTAAAAACAAGTCAACTTTGTTCAAAGCAACCGCATCATCTCACTACGCAGTGGAGTTACGAGCCTGACCCCGTTAATCAACTGAGCAATAAAGAAACGGGCCATCAAAGGGGAAACACAGTCTAGTAATTAGGAACACACACTTTCTTTTCTCTTTGTAAGATATTAAATTAACAGAGCAGTCTGAGGTCAGACTGAGAGAGCATTTTCATTTCTACATGTAAATATAGTAAATATAGGTTTACTATGTCCAAGACAATCAATCAGAATCAGAAAACCTTTTTGTGATCCCAGAAGAAATTGCTTATGCCAAACTGCACAGACAGACACAGAGACGAGAATAATCTGAAATATATTAGGCCATATATATATTATATCAAACTAAACACTGAAATATAATATGTAAGTCAAACTAATACTCTGAAAATACTCTGTACTAAATTCATTATGCTACATACACAAAACGCTGCAGTCCGAAAATAAATAATGATAGGTGGGTCTAATGAGTGGGTGAGTGATAGGGGGAGGTGTTAAAGAGTCTGATGGCTGGGTGTGCGACAGGGGGAGGAGTTATACAGTCTGATTGCTGGGTGTGCGACAGGGGGAGGAGTTAGAGTCTGACGGCTGAGTGTGCGACAGGGGGAGGAGTTACCGAGCCTGATGGCTGGGTGTGCAACAGGGGGAGGAGTTACCGAGCCTGACGGCTGGGTGTGCAACAGGGGGGAGGGGTTATAGATTCTGGTGGCTAGGTGTGCGACAGGGGGAGGAGTTATACAGTCTGATGGCTGGGTGTGCGACAGGTGGAGGAGTTATAGAGTCTGATGGCTGGGTGTGCGAGAGGGGGAGGAGTTACGGAGTCTAATGGCTGGGTGTGCGAGAGGGGGAGGAGTTATAAAGTCTGACAGCTCAGGTTCAGAAAGTTCCGGAAATCACTTGTAATTAGTAAATTCAGCCACTTAAGGGTGTACGCTTCACTAAGACACAAGCACCGCCAACAGAATAGCAAGCTCTGGTCATCATGCCCAGTTTTAGAGTTACAAAGTGCCACAGAGCAGTATAGAACACTGGAACTGCATTCTCCGGAGCACAATAACCTTTGGGATGTGCTAGATGTACCTAATCTCACTCATCGCTAAATACCATCAAATCCTTACAGCAATGTTCCAACATCTAGAATAAAGCCTTCCTAGAAGAGTGGAGGTTGATACTACAGCAAAATGGGAAAGCTCCCTATCAGACCCTTGAATTCAGAACAAATACTGGATGAGCAGGTGTTTACTGTACAGTGTATAACAGAAATAATCACGAGAGGGACTATAATTAGTTTACAAATCTTGGCCATGTGGGAACCTGCCAAATGATCTAGAACATATGTTCGAAATTATGCTCAACAAATTTCCACCAACCTCTTTAGCACAAGTGCACTGGAGAAGTAATTATAGCCCTACATCAGCACATAAGTGAGTGAAATAATGAATGGAATCATTCAATAAGGAGGAATAATCCCCATAGAACATTACGTACATGACGTTCCATAAGGACCATTTCTCCTTATTGAGTGATTCGATTCACCCATCAGACTCTGTAACTCCTCCCCATGTCACTCAGCCACCCATCAGACTCTATAGGGATTATTTCTCCTTAAGGATATGACAAGCTTTAAAACGATGATGCCATCTAGAGTGTTCCGAATCCACAGGCTTGCTTTGGGTCCAACTTCAATAACTGCACTCCTCCAGTCAATAAGGCTTGTCGATACATTGTCTGACCTTGATGATAATCTAATAGCCAGCCCTCTTCATTTGTGTTCAACTCTTAGTAAAAGTGGTTGGTCCATATTCTGTGAAGTGAGGCTCTTTGGAGGTCAAGGATGCACACAGAGGACAGTTATCACTCACATCTGCTGCTACTGAATACAAAGTTTGCAATGCAATGGAAAATGCACATGCCTGCAATATACAATGATGGGAGACTAAATGCGTTGTCCTCCCTCAGCAGTCCATGGTTGCTTGGCAACAATAACATACCATAAACAACATTTCTTAAAATAAGAATTAGCACAAATGTTACTAATAATAAATTATACATTAGTCACAGATTTGATCATGTTTTATGTCATTAGTTGAGGCCATGCCAAACACGTCCTTACCCACAACAAAGGCACTGCAATGCACAGCCACCAATGGCTTATTGCTTTACTAAGCCTCATTCATTTGAAGAAAAATCTTTTTTTTCATTTCAATTTGTCAAACTATAAAACCAACCGATCAGTAAAAAGGCTCTCACAGTGTGAAAAATGGCTCTCAAAGCCAAGTTAGCACCATTCTAAAACTTTCTCCAAAGAAAGATCAAGGGAACCTAATATACTGAATACAGCAGACTACCAAAAAGGTTCCTAGAAATGACTGAGGAGAAAGTGCAATCAAAGGAGGTGATTACAGTATGACCATAATTGATCATACCCTCACATAACGCTCACATCAACACAACTAAATAAGGAGAACAAAAAGTGTATAGCTTCTCTCAGAATTTCAGGAAGATTCCGAGAAATGTTTAAAAAGGTTTAGCTATATTTAATAGCTAAATAGCAATGTTCAGTAGCTATATTTAATAGCACGAATCTATACATTACTGAAGTCACATGAGTAATTATAGTCATTTCAACCATCTACACAGCAACACAGTGAAACTAAGCTTTCCTACAGGGCCACTTCAACACAGAATACAAGACTGGACAGGACTACAGAGAGCAAAAGATACAAAGACTTTACAAAAACACAAGAGCAATCAACACAATAGTACAGCACAGTAGTGGTTGGTCGGTGTACACTATTCACCTACAGACTCAGAGTTCTTTCATTTAATGTCAAACCAGACACTGTGGTCTTAGAATGTTTTAAACATAGGCAATTTGTTGTAGAGTCATAACGACCTATTTCAGTAACACGTAGCACCACCCTCTGGTGCCCCAACAGCATTCAATCAGCTCTCGCAGCAGTAATGGTCACATCACCCTACATGTTTCGTTGTGTTGATGTGTGAGAATGCTCTGCTAAGGTCTGCACAACATAAATCAACAAATGAATGACATCCCTGTCATGAGTGGCACAAGAGGAATGTGCAAAGACTTTAAAACACTAGAGCAAACAACAGTGTAGTGGATAACACCGCTGCCTTCCAAGCGGCAGAGTGGGGTTCGACTCAACACTACATTCACCTACATCTGTCATACACAAAATTTGAAAACCACTTTGGATAAAAGTGTATGCCAAATTAAAAATGCGATGCTTTTCAAGTTTCTCTGATCTAAAAGGTCTGTATGGTACTTATTGAAAGGAAAGTGTAGGTCATTAGAGCCACAGGAATAAGAATTCTCAGAACTCTCAGGAACCGTTCTCCCCGTTAATCTCCTAAGCTCAAGAACGATGACAGCCTAATTGCCAGCTATGCTTTATCTTGACATTTGTGGCGTTCAAAATTTAATTGAGGCAATTAATAACCTTCTGAACTGGTAATTACAAAACATACCAGGCAATTCCTGATTGTACACTGTTATAGGACGACCACATAATGTGCACAAATTGAAGTGTTCGCCGCACCACGTCTGCCCAAGCTTTCAGTATCATGATACCCAGGTGTCTTCACTCATGGCTAATGATGGCCTAAAACTATTTATTCTGCCATTTGGATGTGAGTAGGGAGTGTTCCATTCCTCTAGAAATGTTATGACACCGAGGAGCGGATCTGTTAGACTACAGATGGCAGAGATCAGTGGCTCTTCTCACATGAGCGAGGAGCGAGACACCCAGCCTGCTTTGTGATGAAATGATTGCACATCAGCCCATCTGAGCCCATTCATCTTAGCCTCGGCAAACTATAGCCACATCACACATTAACCACATGCTGAGAGCATTTGGCGCTCTAAAAACACGACATTTTATCCTCCATTATTTATCGTTTATATCACACAATCACTTATGGTGCTCTGGGTGGTTAAATAACTGATTCAATTCAGAAGGTGCTTGCTCAGCTGTATATTCCAGAGTGTACAAAACTCTCTTTCATGCATGTATGTTTATAGGGGAGTCTAACGGTAATTAAATAAGGAGGGGTTAAGCACGAAGGCAAGTTGAAATCACAGTAAGATTGACTTGGCAATTTGTCGACACAAGACCTGTTACGTTTTGAGGGAAATTGCAGAGAATGTTCATGTGAACAGAAGCGGGTGAATCACCAGGAAAGACACTGATATCCTGATTATGGTAAGAGAGCAGAAAGTTTCCATGATGCTTTTGTTTTTTTGCTTTCTGCAAGAAGCAAACGAGTCAGAAAGAAGCTGTTGGCTGTTCATGCTGACGACATCACATCCTTCACAGCGGGTTATCAACAAAAACAACAGGACAAATCTGAACTGGGGTTGAACTCCAGTTTCAGAGAGACATCCTACAAAAAATCATTTAGTCTAGAGTCAAACATTGATACATAAATACAGTACATTCCAAGAGCACACCCGCGTACAGTGAAAAAACGCATTGCCTATTACTATAAAAATGCCTATTTTTATAGTATTAACTGTAAATATGCCCCCAAATATGAAAACTTTAATTTCATTTTAAACTCAGTTTAATGCATTACCCTTAAAAAAATGTAAAGGTAAATAAATAATCAGAATCAGAAAATTTTATTGCTTAAAACAATGTTAGCATTAGCACTAGACTGGTGGCGGTATTACAAGTGGGTTCTCAGCATTCGCATTAGGATTCAGTCTAATGGGGGGTTACTGTACTTTACAATAAACAGCCTAGCAAGAACCATTCCTTTAGAAACTCTGTCTGGAGAGAGTCTTCTTCTCTAGCAGAAAACACTCTTCCCCCTTAAGCCCGTACACCCCGGAATCCCAGCCTATGAGTAACATATCAGCAGAGTAAAGCCAGCGGCAGGAGCTTTCATCATGGTTATGAACACCACTCTCGTCTCACACTCCCTTCAAATACGGTCAGGGTCATTCCAATGTAATAAAAGGCCCAGCTAGACGTCGAACGTAGTTTACCTCTTCCTTTCGCACTGAACCTCAGTCTGCAAGGTGTGAATTAATCAGCATTTCATCATTTTACTTTCTTCATGAATCAAAATAATCGGCTCATAATTTGCATGATGACTTTGCATATTTTAAATTTTTTCTTACCCAAAATAAAGTACTTTAGAATCTCTGTGAGGCTGTACATGTTGTTCTTGTTCAATTAAGTCCATTTTTTACGGTTCAGTCTTTTGTTAAAATGTATTAGAAATAATCTGTGGATTACTCAGGTTATCATTAAAGCAACTTGAGAGACAGTGAGAACAGAATATCAGCCTCAGTCAAGTAAAGTTTGATGTAACCTCTGTTTATGAAGCGTGGAGAGTGTGGAAAAGTGTTAGAGATTTCAAATCACTGCTAATTTGCTGTTCAGCTACTTCTGCAGTGGCGCAGTGGTACATTAATCTGATTCATCACAGCGTTGACATACTTTTGCCACTGAAGCAGTCAAGCAAAGAGTGATAGTGAGTTGACACTTAATCTTTGTCAAACAAAAGAACAAAAAGACAACGGGCTTAGCTTGATGCCTCTAGCCTGGGGTTGTTTCACCTCATGTCCAATAGCATGAGAACTGAGTGTTTTTCCTGAGACTCATTTAATGCCTGAAACCTGACATTGTGGTCTTACAATGTTTTAACCATTACATTGGCAGGTTTTTGCAAAGGAATACTGACCCATTGATGTAGCATTTACATTTATAGCTATCAGCATATGCTTTTATCCAAAGTGACTTCCATGTGCCAAACTACAGGGGACAGTCTCCCTCGCTCAGGAACCCAGTGGTGGTTTGCTGAAGGAAGGATTTGAACTCAAGAACTCTTGGACCAGAGGCAAGTATCCTACCCACTAGACCACAGACACCCCACTATGCTAACACTTAGCATCACCCTCTCCCCCCTGACAGCATTATCCATCTCTAGTAGCATAAATGCAGGAGGTGACGTCACCCTACATGTTTAGTTGGGTTGATGTGTGAGAATACTAGTGCTCTGCTATTGTCTGCATGGAATAAATCAATAAACAAATGACATCCCTTTAACCGTTCGACATGAGCAGCACAAATCTGTGCAACAAATGGTAAATTGTAAGCATACAACGAAATGGCGGCTTTTACAGAAGTTCATGTAAAAATGGTCTCACATGCAAATGCCCATAATGAACAAAACCTACAAGTTTATTTTAGTTTATACCTAAGAAACAAACAAAAACACAAGATCTCTAAACCCAGGAGAACTTTCAAGATAGTCTCCGCCCACAAGTGGGTGGGGAAAATCTGCAAAGGGAGGGGTCCGGAGAGCAGCCAAGCAGAGTAGTAGCTAACGGCGATCTTGTAGGAAAGTAAACATCGCTTTTTAGACTGTTACAGGTTATTTTTGTTGAAATCAGATTTTACTAATACACTCTGAGTCCTAAGTCTTAAACTGTGACCGGAAACAGGCCTACAGTGAAGTCCTGTTGCATCACAGTCAGAAATGTGAATGCCATGCCTGTCTCATTCCCCAAATTTCTCTTCATTCTGAACATAGGACTCTGTGAAAGGCTTCTCTTCAGACCCGAGGTTGTTTTCGTAACACACTTAATGATTTCTGCCCACCGCCACACAGCACAATTTTGTTTGTATTTCAGTGGATCAGGCTGCCATAACACTGAGAAAAACAACATTCAACATTCCAATGGAAATCCAATCCGAGGCACATCAGGACCTCTCGATCCTCCATTATCCACGGTGCCAGAGAAAACAAGTTGCTGCCTCACGTACAGAAAGGAAGCGCACTGAAAATAGCTTTTTAGCTGCAGTTATTATCCTCATATGTCACTGTCATAGCAACAACAAGCTGTGACAATAGAAAGGGCAGATGGCATGTCAGAACATTGTTAAACGTGAGGATTTACTGACATCTGGATGCTCACTGTGTTAAACAAATGCTGTATGTTCTGATATTCATGTTTGGAGACTGAACACACAGCTTATCTACTTACAAGAATAAAAACTAAGTCAACATGTCATATCTGACAACACGGTGAAAAAAAAAGATTTCATTCTTCAGGAAGGCGAGTCACTATTTTAGAATATCAATACAGATTTGAGCTCGGAATAATAGAGCTGAAGAAAGCTTAAAGAAAACAGAAAAAGAAAAGATTCAGACGATGATCATGTTACTATAAGTCGGTGTTTTAAACAAACAAAATGAACAGTGGAAGAAAATGGACACTATTATTTTTTCATTTTGCAGTGCCTATTTGTACAGATACCGAACTCAATTCAGTTTTAATTACAATACAAGTAATAATAGACACAATGAAACATTAGAACTAGTCTAGCACATTTTTGAAGACAATGTACACAAGAACGAACTCACTTTGTTCTAAGTGTCAGTGACATTGTCGTTTATTGTGCCAACTTTTACGGTATGTTTACCTGTATGTTATTTTCAGAAAGTGCAAGTGCACATTTTCTTGACTAGGCATGTAATAACATGCATATTTGCAGGTACTAATTACGTGGTAAAGATGTATCTTCTTGATTCTTGAAAGCTTTGTAGAGACTAAACAGACTGGCTGAGCACATTTAAATGAAGAACTTTTTTATTCCCTAAAAATCTGGAGAATCACTTTAGAAAAATAAAGCCTGGTTATTTGAGTGTGGATGTGTGCTCTTGTCCCATTTCATTTTCATTTTGATAGGATGCACCATACATGCGCATTTTGACCACCGACTCCGGTTTCTACAAAAGAGAATAAATGAGAGACCTGTACTCTGTACTAAACTGTACTGAAATTACACTCATCATTCACCAGCAAACTGCAAATTATTATAACATGTCCATTATTGGAATTGCAGCCCATAACTATAAAAGCGTTTCCCAAAGAAACTGCAGTGGTGGCGTGACTGAAACTATTCCCATTTAAGGTGGTTACAATAGTATAAGAGTATTTCCTAGGTGGTTGCTATAGTATTCCAGGCAATTGCAAGGATGTCGCTATGGAATCCCAGGAGGCTTTCTATGTGGTTTTTAGGGTATTATTAGTGGTTGCTAGTATATTGCTAGGTGGGTATTAGGTAGTGGGTATACTATCGAAGTTGGTTGTTCTCGTACTATGGGATCTGTCAGAATAAATAGGTGTGTTGTGAAACTGCATAACAATAGTGCTGCACATTGCTCGCTAATGAAATCACCAAGAAATCAGCATCCAGGTATTAGCCGGTGCACACTGGTGGACGTGGTTACCAGAGGTTCAGATAGGAACACCATGGCTACAGATGTAAGATATAGATGTAAGAATGCTTGAGAAAAAAATCTAAATGCACATTATAATGTAAACATGTTTAAAACTGCAAAAAAGTCCTGAAAGTTCCTTTCCAGTGTCTCCTGCAACTCGTTTTGTTTTGGATGTTAATGGAAAGAGGGCAGCCTGACGGTTTTGTGTAATACTGCAGACAGTTTCTCCACTGAGAATTCACCTTTTACAGGGAAAACATGTCATCACATAACCACATAAAACACAGTAAAGTCCCTATCTTGCTCATTATCCTCCTTTATACGTTGGCCAGTTCAATCCAACATTGAGCCCTGTGGGACTCAGAGGTGCAGCAGAAATTAGACTGCCAGAGTGATGGTGTTTGTGCCATGACATGCCTCACCTGGGGCCCAAACACACAAAGCAATCTCCACAACAGCTACCTAAGGGGCTACATTCAGACCCTCTGAACCACTCTTTTAATGGGATAAATGCTAACCAAATAAATTAAAAAAAAACATCTATAATGCAGAGTATAAGACTCAGAAAGAAAGAAGATACATGAGAAGAAACATATCAGTCAACCGTGTTAATGAAATAGTATATAATGTATCGCATAAGTTACTCAGCTTTCAGGTGAAATGTGAGGATTACCCTTAAAATGCACTATAATCTTTACAGGTGAACTTAATGTGACCTTCCCTAAGCACCTGAATGCACATGTCCAACTGTTCAGTGTTTCAGGACTTTTTACACAACTTGCTGTTCTCTGACAAGGAGCTTATCTGCAAAATTTACAACAGGTGTTTGATCCATGAATCGACAGATACATTTCCAGTCAGAACTAGTATTTGAACAGTCCTCCTCATCATGCTGTTCATATTTTGACATCATGAGATCAAGACGACAACTAACAATTGATTGACAATACCTTGCCATTACGAGGCTTCAGACAAGATATTCTTAGCCGGAAGTGGCCACTGAGCTTAGAGTGTCACAGAGTGTCACCAGCAGGTTGCAACAGAGATACAAAGAGACTGGAAGAGTCACAGAAAGGCATAGTGTCACGCACACCAGGTCGCGTGAAGTCAACAGGCACCGGAAATGACTCACGGGACTATAAATAGAGAAGACAGGTA
>JBBJLR010000133.1:2800784-2814321 GCA_037577145.1 Brachypetersius gabonensis
AGAGGGCGAAAGAAAGAGAAAGAAAGAAAGAGAAAAAAAGAAAGAAAGAAAGAGCAAGACAGTGAGATAGAGAAACAAAGCAGAAGGAATGGAAGAGAGACAGAGAAAGAAGAGAGGCATGAATGAGAAAAAGCAAGAATAACACAGAAAGAGAAAGAGAGAGACAAGAGCAAGAAAGGGAGAGAGAAAGAAAAGAGAAAGAGAGAAAGAAAGCAAGAAAGAGAGAGAGAAGCAGAGAGAGGGGGGGAGAAACTGTCAGAATAGGAGCTAGAGCTACAGAGAGAGGGAGAAAGAGAGAGATAGAGAGAGACAGAGAGAGAGAGAGAGAGAGAGAGAGAGGGAGAGAAAGAGAGAGAGAGAGAAAGAGAGAGAAAGAGAGAGAGAGAGAGAGAGAGAGAGAGAGAGAGAGAGATTGTTTATTGATTGGTTTACCTCATCAAGCTCCTGGCTCAAGTATACGTTCACCTTCTGCAGCACCACACGCTGCTGTCTGGAGCCACAAGGTTCTGCCAGCAAAGAGAGCAGCCTTCATTCCCACAATGCCCTGCTCTACCAGTGCTGGACCCATCAGCGCTGATTAGCTACAGCAGGCCATGTTGAAAACGAACATGAACTTTCAGGTGTTTTTCCTCTGAGAGGCAGAAATCAGCAGATAAGCAGGCTGGCAGAATCAGAGCGGGATGGTGGTGCTGCAGTTCAAACTCACTTAGCAGTTTTGGAGTGAGAGATTGCTCTTGTAACTGGCAGGTGTGAAATATTTGTTTTCATAAACAACGGGCAATGTTAAATCAATCCCATCCTCAGCCAAGTGGATAGCATGGCCTTTTCCCTCTCGTGGCATCCTTTCAAACATATGACAACACACTGACAGTGATCGTTATCGTAGTTTTCTAATAACCAAGGTTGCGCATGAAAAGCGATGTGAATCAAAACCTGGTAAATGTATGATTACATTTGCATACATCTGCATGTTAATGTGGAGCTCCTGTCACGTCTGGGGATCTGTGATAGTTCCACAGGAGTCTGGAGCGAAAAGATGGCCCTGAGTGTAGCGGTCGCCAGTCAGGGCCATCTTTCGTACCGGAGGTGGAGGACACAGTAAAGAGGGTTGTGACAGTTGTGCATCATCACCTAGATCAGATTTGCTCCCTTTGCAAAGAAGTAACTGTAATGTTTGAGTTGATGTTTGCACTTATTAGTGTCCTGATGTCTTTAGCCTGTTTGTGTAAATACAGCTGCAATAACGTTCAGTTTCTCAGGTTTTTCTTTTTATATATAGGTGCATGTATTGAACTGAACAGCCTTGCCTCAGTTTTTAAGAACTGCTGACAATATTTCTTCGAATTTCAAAATATTGTTCTTTAAAGCATAGTTTTAAAGAAATGACAAAACAAAAATGTTCACTCAAACAAAATGGTAATAAGTACCTTTAGTAACTTCTAGTAGTGTTTTGCCATCCAACGGGTCTAACTGTGAGAGGAGAGTGTCGATTACAGCAGTGTTTCTATATTTTCCTTATTAAATAAGATGTGAGTCAGCTGATCACTAATCAGTACCTCATAAAGGAGAATGAGGTTCTTGTGTAATTTAACAGACACTGGTATGGAATGGCTGTCACTCATAGAGATGCTGATTTAAAAATAAATTGCAGTGTGTGTTGATCATGTTTCATGTTCTTGTGGTTCTGTAGCCCTCGAATTTCCAGATGAATATAGAGATAGACAGTGCATTATGTGGTCTATATGTATGTGTCTGTTTATAGATATAAGTAGTCTTAGTTACTGTCCTTGTTAAGAAAAGGAGCTCCTTCTCTTTCTCTCTGTATTGGACTTGAGGGAGCGGCAGCATTTTCCTGAAATGTCTTTTGTTAGGATGGTTGAGGTCCTTCATTATCTTTCTGGCCTAGATCCAGCACAGCTTGCTGTAGATAGAGCTCAGTTCAGATGGTTATCTATCAGTTGATCGAGCCACCCTCTGGGGATCCTGCCAATCCCGCTTTTTTTGCTGTTCCCAAACTCGGCCGTGGGGCTTCCTGTCGCTGTAGAAAGCTGTTTAAGGTCCCATAAGCGTCTTTTGCGGTAAAGATGCTGGCAGGCCTTCTCCACAGGGGTGTTAATGTGACAGGACCAACACAGGGTGATGTGAACACCAAGGTATCTGAAAGTGACCGGTCCTTTTCCTGGGACACTGTGGATCCTAACAGGGTTGCAGCTCCTCTCCTGCTCCATGCTAACGTTCACTCCTTTGTCTGACACTGCAATAAAATTTGTGGAACTGGTTCTCCAGGCTTCTAATCTCCTTCAGGTGGGCCTTTTCATCATCATTATTATGTTTTTATCAGGTACAATATCTCATTATGTGCAACAGTCTTACTATGTGCATTATCATGTGTGAGTATTACTTATGTACTTATGTACTATCGATCTATATTATTATCTTTATTATTAGTAGTAATTTACTTAAATGTTACCTGTCTTTGGGATTAATACTCAGCATATGTGTGTATAACATTGAGTATTTCATATTGGGTGTTTTCTAGACATTTTGTATGATATAGTTCTTGTCTCTGTATCTCTGTGTGTTTGTGCACTTTCCTCCAGCATCAATAGTGTTTTCTGATTCTGGTGGTGACCACACAGTCATAGGTGTGCAATGAGTACAAAAAGGGGGCTCAGGACAGAGGAAAGTCAGATTGTTGCCTACCCATACTGCTGGAGGTCTACATGTCTGGAAGCTGGATAATTGCACTTCCAGATTCTCTAACTTGTTATTGAATTTGGAGTGGATTCTAGTATGATCTGTTGTCAAAAACCAGCAACACACTTCCTGCTGTCCAGGTAGGTTGGGCTTGTGCATGATGGCTTCATCTGTTGATCGACTGGGATGCTATATGCACTGTAAGGGTGTCAGGTAATGAAGTCTCTGACCAGCATTTTAAAGCACTTCATCATAACTGGGGTCAAGGTCACTGGGTGATAGTCTCTGAGGCAGGTAGGTTGGGGTTTCGTTGGGGCAGGAACGATAATGGACTGTTAAAACATGAGGGAATTAGTGTGTGCGATGCACAGGTTGACTATGACTGTGAACATTGGTGCTAGCTGGTCGGCACAGACTCTAAATGCTCCCACTGGTCCTACTGCATTCCTGGTGTTCACTCTCCTGAAAGCCTTCTTCATGTCTTTGTCTGAGACAGTGGAAATGTTTCCCACACTCTGCATGCATGCTGTCATTAGCACTATAAGTGCTAGCACTGTTAGCTACCACCTTGAAGCAGGTGTGAAAGTGTTCAGCTTTTCCGTTAGACACCCGTCTACTGTACAATCACTATTTTGGAGAATGGTATTTTACAGCATACTCTTTAATGTATACTCTTAACATTCATATTTTTACCCCAAAAAGTACAGTTTCCTTGGGCCTTTCTGCCAGTGTTGTGACAGTCTATAAGTCTATATACTGGCCAGAAAAAACACTTTACCGTTTCATCCCCTAGGAAAACATGTGGTACTCTTTTCTGGCTACCACAATATAGTGGTACAAAACGTACAACCCTTCCACTAAAGTGTATGTACTAGATTATGAACGTACTAAATGCTGTGGGTCACCATAATGAGGGACTAAATAACTAGTCTCCTAAGGTAACTGCAGACTATTAACACCCAATACATTCCATTCCAGGTTATTAAGAAACAGATCTAAAAGGTCAGTATTCAGTAGCTTCCTAATAGCTGGCTTGGAAAAGTATTCAGAGAAATTCTAATAATCAAAACTGGAAGGGTAGATGTACTTCATCCGCTTATCGATACATTGATTTCCGGGAGGCGAGGCTCTGTCTGTCCACAGTGCTTTAAACCAGCCCTTTAAAAATACCACTCATTTCAGAGCCACTCTGGGATTTTTTTAACAGATTTACCTAATAAGAAACAGACAGGAAATCTAGGCTGCTGAGAGCTCACCCTGGTTCCAGGTCCCGTGTGACCTGAACCTCAGCGTGCTCTTTGGTTAGAGTAGACAAAACAGGATATCTCAGAACCCTTGTGGTGAAGAACCCTTGCAGTGAAGAACCCTTTAACAAGCTTCGTTAGGTCCTGAGCTGGGTCGTCTATTGACAAAAGCTTGCTGCGGAGAAGACGAATGTTCTCGTAGATGGAGAGAAGTGCTAATAATGCTGTTCAAGCCTGACAGACACTGGCGTGGGTCATTAAACAGAACATTTTTTATGCTTGATTTCTCCATTTAAAGTACAAAACGAGCTAGCTATTGTTTCTCCCTGCTAATTTTATGGCACTATGCAATCAGAGCAGAGGGAGGGTTTCTCATAAATCTACCTAATTACCATCACATTTGTTTTGTGCCAGTAAAAAAGAGCCAACTCAGCCAAAGCACAGGATCCATATGGGTTATATGCTTCAATAAGACTGCACTGCTTAGTTTGTAGATTAGTTTAATTTTATTGTATTATTAAAAGAATGGAACAAGGAATGCATACACATCTACAAGTAAGATGGAAACAATAGGGAACATAAATTAAAAACTTCATGTTTGGCATTTTAGAATACACAGCAATCGCAAATGCTATTATGAAGCTGAACATGAACAGAATTGCTTCTGTTGCTAAATGAATGTGTTGGATTATAATAGCGGGTCTGTATTTGCTGACTCTGGTGTAACATTATATGGACATTGAAACTATGAGTACTGTACTAACAGAGACCATTTTCTTTACTGCGAGGCTGTTCCTGTCATCAATAAACATCTAAAAGGAAAGGGTGTTGCTAACAAACAAATCAATCGGCAAGGTGAGAGAAGAACATCTATCAACTGACATACATACATAGACTGTACATACACAGGACAACAGAAGAACAACTGGATGTTGCATTTTATAATTGTGTATATTAACGATTGGGGAACAACCTGAGAAAAGTTTAAAGGTGACAAATCTGAACATTTGAAGTGAATGAGATCAATGGATATCCATCATTGGTTCATATCTCTTGACAAAACCTTTAATGGTGTAACTATGTCTACATCTAGACTTAAAATATATTGAAAAGACAGTAAATTATCTCTGGTGAAATTGCGGTACTATGGCTGCATACTCTTTTACCTCAAATTCAAACCCTTGTGGTCCCCAAGCTCGAACGGTACTTTCAACAACTACATTCAGGAATGCTTAGCAAGGTATGTGATTTAAACATAGAATAAATGGAACTGTATCTTACTCAGAAACCATATCAGTTCCAATGGGCTGCAGTGATCACAATGCAGCAGCAAATGCTGTAGAGTACAGTAAAAAATATACTGGCTGAAAACAAAAATCCACAGCCAACTCAGATTGTACATGGAGGCACCTTCATCCCTAAACCGCTAAACATCACTTACCTTCATTTTCTAGTGTTCAGGCCCAAGGAGAAACAGCAGGGCTGTATGGTTTACTAATGGGGATCATATAAACAATAAACAGTGAACAATAAACATCTCCAGCTTCTCTTCTCTCCTTGGGTTAATGCCCACCATATGCCCAAAGATACCCAGACGCTAATTCTAAATAATGTTTTCAGCTGCTTTAAGGTACACACATGTCTGCTCAGCTGTTCAACCTCCATTGTAACCAGCAGAATTGGAGGCTTTGGAGCAGGTCACCTTACCCAAAGCCTAGCATCAGCTAGAGGGGTATAAAGCCCCCAGAACTAGTCTGTAGAGTCGAGGAACTGTAGTCCCTGAAGTGGTTGAGCTCCAGCACAGGGGTGACAGACTCTATTAATACACCTGAGTTCAGAAGGAAAGCAGGGCTCTACGAACTTTTGGACACACAGTGTACCTGATCCCCTGCGGGAGATCAACAAGATGAACCGAAAGAGTCTTAACCTCGAATTCTCTGGAGATATATCTTTCTGACTGACATTTGCTTGTTCCTTTGTGTCCAACACGGTGAATAAGGGCTGTTGAGAGAATTCAAGGATCAACCAGCACCAGCCATTGTAGGCCAAACAAAGAGTGACACATCTGTGAATTATATACCACAAAATAGATCTCTTTGCAAAAGGAGGAAAGTTTTTGGGTGAATCCTTGGCAAACTACAACCTTGTCTCATGATATTGATATCAGCGGAAGAGAGAGAGAGAGAGAGAGAGAGGAAGAGACAGTTCTAATCTAACCTTTTTCCTTTTGAGGCCTTCTCCATGTTCATTACATCCCTTTTCTAATCTTCAGCACACGAAGCTCACTAACTTTAGGTCTCAGACTAAAATTCGAGTTTTTAATTTTATTTACTTTTATATTTATGTTATTGTATGTTTACGTTTATAATATAGACTACAGAATATCGACACAAGATACAGATGGCCCATATACTTTTTATGTTTATTGTATTGTGACTCGTCAGCCCTGTCTGGCCATGGATGAATGTTTATTTAAAAATATTCTGCCTTAATCAAATATGGAGTGTCAGTGCCAAAGCGGTGCTGGTACCAAATAAATGGCCCTCAAGTGAGCCTTTGCCAGCGAGAGGCAACACCAGAATGGCTGCTTGTTAAAGCTTGATGGATGAGAGGCTGTGAAACCAGAATCTGGGAGTTCTTTTAGTTCAACAGTGTCTCTGGGAAAAAGACATAATAAATCTCAACTTGTGGTAAAGCTTGGTGCTTTAACAGAGGTCAGATGATCTATTAGACCTGAGGCGCTCTTGTGCTGAAACTGTCCTGTAATAATGTTTAAGACCAACCGCAGGAAACTGTAAGAATTGCTGGTATTTTATTTTATTATTATAATTTTTTGGCTTTTCTCTACTCAAACGTATAAACCTCATGGACACCAGACAGAGACCTTGTCTTCACACATCAACTAATTTTTTTCCTGTTTTCCTCTTTTTTTTTTTTTATTAAAAAAACCCTGCTCTTTCCATTGTGAGGGTATTTAACAAATAACAGCAGGTGAACCAATAAAATGGTATATATAATATATATTATAATATAATAGTTACTAGGTACTAATGCATCTTGCAGCATGAACTTTAAAGGTCTTCAGGGACTTAAAAAAGTCCCTGAAGAAAAAGTATTATTATTATTACTTTGGCTAGGAGAGTGTATTCAGCCATAGTACACTTAATACATGCATGACTTCTGATTAAAATAGGCATGAAGATTTATTTTCAATATTCAAAGACACCTGTTAAAGGGGTCTTTCACAGGTGCTACTCTGTGATTTTGCTTTTGTCTGGCCTGGCCATGATTGTGTTTTTCTCCTTCCTCCTCTGACAAAATTACAGACCTACTGTCTTACTATATTCTATTGAATTCAGGTGGGCTCATTTCAGTCATGTCCAGAAATATATCACCATTATTTTCCAGGCAGGAGCCTCACATTGTAAAAAAATTGATCTCAGCTTTTTTATTCTGAGAAACAATAGATACTTTGGAAGTGTCTCTTGTTCTGAGGGGGTAGAATTTCATTTCAAATATACATAGCAGTAAAAATAACAGCAGCCATAAAAGTGGGATCTCACAATCTGATTGAAGTGGTGAGAATAACAGCTAATATTCAATTCATATTCACATCTCATCAAGTTTTTGCTTTATATAGTCACATGACCACATATGACACAAACATCTGAATCTGTATAAGAGAGAATCTGGATAAGTCCTCAACCTCAGCAATGTTATTGCCATGAGGAAACAGATGACCCCATAAAAATCTAATTCAAACTGCATATTCCTTATTAACTACAAGAACAAAAAGGAAGGAAGCGCATTGTTAAGCACACATTTATTTGGTAGCCAAGGGCACTAGGCCAGATTCTGCCTATACACAATACAAGATCCTCCAGGAGCTCTGAGACTAAACAAGTTTCCTTTAACAAGAGAACACTGGCATTGAAAAAAAATGCTTGTAATTAATGTGGGTTTTGGCAAATGGTAAAAATGAACAAATGCCTGCACTCCTCAATTTAGAAGAAAACACTCATGATAGATGATTGTATTTTTCTACAAAATATGGAATTAAAATGTATTCTGTGCAGTTTTGGTAGGATAGCTTTGTGATTTGTCTTACTGTCATGAGGTCATCCATTGTACTCACTTGTACTCAGATCTGAAGCTTTTTTGAATGCTCGGTCAGGTGTGGTACTTGCTGCTGGGCATTTAGACATGCTCTAGTAATAATTGCTATAGCTGCACTACAGCAGGCTATCCCCAGCACCCTGCTCAGCTAATGATAAATCACTTGAATACAACAAGATTAGGCCAGATCTAGTGCCTAATCACTGAACGAGTGAAGATATATACTGTATATATTGCACTAAGGTAAACTTAATTTGGACAGTTTTAAATGAGAACACTAACTGATCTCTAGGTGTGCCTGGCTTGTCAAATCTAGGCAAGTCACGTTAATTTATATAGTTCCCTACCAAATACATTCAATAGGAGGAATAGGAGAAAAATAAAACAGAAGAAATACACTGAAAGTGCAATAGAAGTGCAAATATCTTGAAGAAGGCTGAGGGGCAGTGGCTTTAAACAGCTTTTCAAAGCTACAGTTGATGCAGATCTGATACTGGCTGTTTCTTCCAGCAGCGAATGGTGTAGTGGCTGAACACCATTTTATCCTGTTCAGTTTCTGCTCTTTACACCACCGGCTGAGAAGCTTCTGCAGATTAGAGATATATATTTAGGACCCAAACCATTAAGTGACTTGTACATGATGTGTAACAGTTTGAAATCAATTATATTCTGAACTGTGAGCCAGTGCAAGAACCTGAGGACCTTTTCTTGGTTTTGGTTAGAACTCTGGCAGCAGCATTTTGAATTAGCTGGAGCTGTCTAATGGACTTTTGGGGTATACCAGCAAGAAGCAGATTGCAGTAGCCAACCCTGCAGTTAATCAAGGTGTGAAAAAATACAAAGGCATAGTAGACCACAAAATATTCTTCATGTTTTTAATACTGTTCGAACTAGTTCTATTTGGCCATTGGTCACAAAAATATGTAACCAGTGTAGATAACACCAGCAGCCTCCACATAGCACAGTGGAGTTTGATTCAAAATTCGGGCAAGCTCACCACACTGCATGGAAAACAGCATTCAGGCAAGACTGTTACATTTGAAACATGATTAAAAAATTTTTTTTAATTTGAAACCTGATTAATAATTGTACATCATTGTGGCGTCTGCCAAATTCCTAAATGACAGAAAATGGGGAAATTTTGAAATCTGCAAAGGAAAGCAAAAATTATCATAAGAGCTAAAGGCTTTCCCAACACCTTTCTGGGAAAATTTTATTCATTGCAAAGCATCTTCCATTTCTAATTACCACAAAACCTCTCACTTTCACTGATGCTCAAACTCTACGGATGTAAAAATCAAAGGTGGAGCTAGAGCTTGATGAGATGCATGTTTCATCTACAGCTGGCTCACCTCATTACTTTCCGGCGTGTGGATTACAGAGGATGTCTCACTTATGTCAACTCATTAGCGAAAACCCTTTGGGAAGGATGTAATCTCAGAAATGAGAGAATCAATCAGATATTTGACTGGAGTAATTTAGGGATCTAGTGTTAAATGTGTTTTTTAAAGTTTAGATTCAAAAGCTGCAAATGTAGAAGTTAGAGCAGTTCACTCGCCTTCTGAATCCATGAGGGAATAACTGGCCACCATGTGTCCACAACAAACAGACGTCAGTCAAGCTTTTGATGTGTATGAGAGCTGAAAGAGTGTTTTTATATGCCTAAAAAAATGTTTCTGAGTCTCACTGAATGTGCTATTGTAGATTTCAAAAGCATTTCATGTGAAGTTCCACAGAGCTCAATACCAAGTCCATTACTCTTTTTGTTAAGTGAGAATGGCCTTTACCTTTTCTGCAAGAACACCTTTTTTATTTTGCTTCCTGATGACACGAACATCTTTCTTTCTGACAAAGCTGCACAAAAATGAACATTTTCTGCTCTCTGAAGTTGTTGACAGCTGATTCAGTCCAAAGGTTCTTATTGTTTGATACATTCTATGATCATTTGGAGTCTTGTACAGCCACTGAACAGTGAAATAGTCTTTATTCAAGAAAAAACGCACATATTTACTAGTAATGTCTCAACAACAGGTTACTTTTGGTGGCTTATCTGTGCTGCAATTCAGGCAGCATGCATGACGAAAATAAGGCACGCACTATTGAGTGAGAGTGATGTTTTTTAATAACAGTATTCTAGGAACAAAGGGCCCTTTGAAAGAAATTCTCTGAGAGCCGCTATTAAAAAAATCTACCAATCCGTGCTCTCTGCAATGTAACAATCCAGCCCATTTACAGTCCATATTTGTGTTTTGTTCTCGTTCTTTTCCATTTATTCTTTTTCATTTTTATGACAAATATTACTTCTTATCTCCCATCTGGCACTTATTACTATTTTTATTTTGAGTTGCTTTTACTTATTATTCACTTATTTATGGGTTTTTAAAAAACAAGGCCAATATGGTCCTTTTACCCACCCCAGAATGGATTAGTATAGTTTTTTTCACTGCTGGATGTGCAAATGCACACAAATGTGCAAATGCACACTAACATTAAAACCGCCTTCCTAAAACTGTGTAGGGTCCCTGCATACCACCAAAAGATGTCTGACTAGTCAGACTGGCTTGTACAGCACAGATGGTTGGTTGGATTGGGATCTGAGAAATTTGGAACTCTTTGTCTTGTTCCTCAAACCATTCCTGAACAGTTTTTTTTGCAGGGAGAGAGAGCCAGGGAGCAATATCATGCTGAAAGAGGCCACTGCCTTTAGGAAATACCGTCACCATGAAGGGATGGGCTTAGTCTGCAATAAGGTTTAGGTACGTGGTTTGTTTAATAGTAACGTCCACATGAATGCCAGAACCAAAGGTTTTCCAGCGGAACATCTGTCACACTGCTTACCTTCTTCCCATTGCTCATGCTGGTACCAACTGTACGTGCTTTTGAAAGTGAACAGGGGTAGTATGCTCACTCTGTCCTTATAAAGTGCCTATACCTGAGTACAGTGTTTTTATGCATCCTAATGTGCTAGAACCAAATGGTCACATGTGATCTGTATGGCTCCTCCGTTATGTATAGACTGCATACACTCTCTCTCTGTGCTCTCCACTCCTCAGAAATGGGTCTTAATAAGCCTTAGGGAGTCAATAAGGCCTTCCTGAGGAATTGGAATGCTAAAGTAAGAGTGCTAGGGCAAGATCGATAGTGACTTTAGCATCCCTTCGTGTGATGGTGAGGTCGATAGTGGAGGCATAGGTAAGAGCAAGGTTATTTCTCTTCTGGAGACTGAGAGAGAGAAAGAGAGAGAGAGAGAAAGGACACCAGTCTTTTGTACATATGCGTTCAACAGGATAGACCAAGATTAACACTAATCCTGGACTGAATGGCATAATTAATGGGTGACTATGCATAGAAAATCCTTTTCATTTCAATTTAATCTACATCTGGGAAGCAGACAACCAGACCTTGCTAAAATGCTTTTTTTGTATCAGTGACATAAAAGAAGAGCTTTGGTCTCCCTTAAGTGTTATTCAGTGAGCAGTTCTTTTGAAAATATATATTTATATGAATAATATGTGAATGTGCAGAGAATCTTACTATTTTTTCATTTCTAAATTACAATTATTCAATTTTTTTTTCTCATAACAGTTTCTTTATATTTGGGAAATTCTATTTTGTTAAGTGTATCAAAGCAAGCAAAGGGATATTCTGATGAATGATAAATTCCATGAAAAATGAATGCAGTAAAGGATAAGGCTTAAAATTACACCCATTGCCTACTGAAGTAGTTCACCAGAGCTGGAGTTTTGAAGGTACATAATTTTATGTAACCATGTGTTAGAAAATGTGGGGGCAAGATGTGGTGGGGATTCAGTCAGTCAAAATGGAGCAGAAATGATGGTGGAGAAATGAGAAACTCTATCTGTATATATCCATACTATTCGCAGTAACATGTGATGAATGGCAAATGCAAGCCTACTTACATAATCCTAGGTGATATAAAGGTCTACAACATACAGTACTTTGCAAACGTCAGATACCACCCTTTGGTTCATTTAATTTCTTGTAAAAGTGGCCTTACATTTAAAATGACTCTTCTCTATAGGTAAAAATATTAAATCTAAATTTTGCCAGTTACAGCTGTGACCTCCTGAATTAAACTGTCCCCAAAGATCTCACTTACACTATCAAAGACACTAATCATCAGCAGACGGGCTTGTGAGGTGCAACAACATGACACCACTCTGACTTGTCCTTCATTTCCTTGCAATCTCTTCGACTGAGAGCTTGACATGTTTGTCTGAACTCACATATCTGGAGATTTCGTCCATATATGTCTTTCTTGGTCATCCAACTGGGTTTTGTCCAACCCCCGATTTGTAGAGAACGTAGATGTTTGCTGGCTCTTTTTTGTCCATTCGGAGAGAGTGTTCAATGAACTTAAGCTGGAGTTCTCTTACGAGTTTTCATATTGCCTGCTGAGCGTATTTCCTGTAGAGCTCTTCATTTTTCATCCGATTGTCTAATTCCCAGCATGATGCATGTTCTGGCAAAAAAAGTTTCATCATCAGCATCTCTGTAAGAACCCATGTCTCACATCCATTAAGCAGCACAGAAACGTATGCTGCATTGAATAACCGCAATTTGAAGTTGATAGTTGGTCTGGTGGCTTTTAAGATCGGTCGAAACTTGTTGAAGAGAGCTAGAGCAACGCTGGCACTGACATCCTATGCTGTTGACCCAACATAAGACCTGAGGTATTTGAAGTCATCGACCACCACAATTTCTTGGTTGTCGCTGACTAATTTGGAGATTGTTGTTCCTTGCGGTTGGTTCAACTGCATTTTCTCAGTCTTCCTGGTGTTTAATCTAAGACCAACTGTTGCTGTGCTATTTTTAAATGCATCAAGCTGTTCTTGTGCTCTTGCTATGTTGTTCTCTTGCAAGGCAATGTTGTCTGCGAAGGCCAAGTCATTTAACTTCCTTTCGGATGCTGTGAGGTTTGAGGTTTTACGGGCTGCTTGAGGGTTTTTTCTTTCGCTCGCTTTGTGTGTATTATAAGCTCTAAACTTCTTTTTTAGGAAGTGGAACTATCAGACTCTTAGTCCATTGCGAAGATGCTTTTCGTTTTTTGTAAATGAGCTGGCATATTATGGTGAGCTGGTTTACTATGACCCCTCCATCGTCATTGAACTGACCAACATGTGAACTTTGCTCGCTGCGTCTGCTTGCGGTTTCTTGGCCATTCTGTCTATTAAATTTCATACCAATCCGCATTTGTGCTTCTGGTTCGCTAACTCCAGGGCTTTAAGCTGCTGCTCTTCAAACTTGATCTGGTCACAAGCAAATGCTTCCGAAACCTGGTTTTGGAGGAGTCGCCAGGACTTTTTGTCGCTTTTGCTTTGTCTTGTTTGTTGATCAACTGAAGTGTGGTGCTGCTGACCCAGTTTGGATATTTGCTCTTAGTGTGACGGTCTCGGACTAAATCTGCCCTGGTTCCCGGTCACGTGACTGGTTTTTCTGTTTTATGTTCGTCACGTGCC
>JBBJLR010000133.1:2824273-2841034 GCA_037577145.1 Brachypetersius gabonensis
AACAAAGACAGACACACAAACACACACACACACACACACACACACATATATATATAGATATACATATATATATATATATATATATATATATATATATATAGTTTGGAGCATATGGTTATCATTGTTTTTGTTAATATCACCCTGTGTTTCTGTGTGTCTTTGGGGATTCTCTATTATTTCTTTTATTTCTCCCATTTTACCATCTTATTTTATTTTGTATTATATTTTTGTAAAGCGTATGTGATTACTTTTGTGTGATGTCACATTTCTGTGGACCCTTTGTTAGTGTCTGATTTTAGTTTCATGTCTATTTATTAAAATTTGATCTTGTGCTTATATCCTGCCCTCGACCTACACTGACCATAGAAAACATAGGATTTGATTAAATTACTTTTTCCCCACTGACTAACACTGATATCAATATTGCTCTAGAAGGGATATGATATTTTCCACGCGAGGCCTTGTGAAGTCTGTGGGGAGCACCTACAACAGGCTGTCCCCCGGTGGACGGCAGGGGGATATGAGCAACATCTTTTATTGCCCATTTATGATGATCATAGAGGCACACTCTCACACAACCACTTGTCCATTTAATGTTTTTTTTTTTTTTTTTTGCAGAGCTGAGTGCACACGAAAGCCTTGCTGCAGCTTTAGAGGAGACAGAGAAAAAAGCCAGGCTTTCTTTTTTTCCCCTCGCCAAACAGTCTTTTGTCAGCAGGGTTAAAGCACAGTACAAGAGTAGCCAAGCATGGCAGAAACTGCAGCAGGTGATCCGTGTCCCGTCTTGTGTTGTGTCACTTTGTGCATGAGGAAATGGGCAGAATGGCATTTTTTTGCACTCAGAGGCTTTTAGATGCAAATGGGGAGTGACACAGATCCACTAGCTCAGAGAGAGAGGAAATGATGATAATGGTGATGATGGTCACAGACAGCTGGCATGAAAGACCTCCTTCTGTTTCAAAACCCACAAAGCATCAAAATTAGGTCTAGATATTGGATTCCAACTCGTTTTATTTACTATTAGGAAATGGAAAGTTGACTATTTTGGACCTACAAACAACATCATCACCGACAGGTTGTAAGAAAAATAGGATTTGGTTAAAATAGTGCTGATCAACCTCTAGCTCCCGTTGTAGAACCAATGCAATCTATCAGTGAAAACTATTGGTCAAGTTGAACTGAATGGCCATTCAGTCAAACAGTCAGAGCCAGAGAAGAGAGAACAAATTCAAAGCCTGTTAAAGTAACTGATATTACATGTGTGGAGAAAAATGCTTCAGAAGCTGTTAACATATTTAAGGAATTAATTGATCCTGCATGAGGTTCTTGTTGTTCTTTTCTTCTACAAGATATTCAGGATACACAAAAACCAAGGGCTAAAGGAAATTGACTCTTTTCTCAAGTCAAATCATGTAAGTGGAGTTAGAATGAGATGAACTTATTATGCTTAACTTGCTACCTACTTTGCTTGAGCTTAAGTAAGTGTTAATGGAGGACACAGAGTCATGGGTAGCTGAAAATAATGCAGGCTGGAGGTGATAATGTGATCTTGATGATTCATAAGATATGAAATAGTATTCTAGGCAATAAAAAGTCTAAAATCAGTACATAAGAGTACAACATGCTAATGCAACCATAAGAGGTCACAAGCCAGTGATTCCTTGTGCCGGTCTCGGGTAAATGCAGAGGGTTGTGTCAGGAAGGGCATGCGACGTAAAATCTAAGCCAAATCAAACATGCAACTCACAAACAGAGATTTCATACTGGATCCGTCGTGGCCCAGGTTAACAATGACTGCCACTGGTGCTGTTGACCTACAGGGTGCTGGTGAAAACTGGGCTACTGTTGGTTTACGTTCACGTTTACGGCATTCAGCAGACGCTCTTATCCAGGGCAACATACATCAGTGCTTAAAGTAGTCCACAACTGTTCTTAAAACCTGTAAAGCTATACTTAAATCAATAACAACTATTTAACCAAATTACTGCTGGATAAGTTACACACCATAACAAACCCTGTCAGAGAAAAAGCAAGTCAGAGATTAATACACAAGTAAGGAAAAACAGTTACGGGGGAGAGTGACTGAGGGATTTGTTAAACATACAGGAAAAGATGTATAAGAGATGCGTGGGAGGACTGGTTAGTCGCCAAGACGCTCCTTAAAGAGGTGGGTCTTCAGACGACGCTTGAAGACAGCGATGGACTCTGCAGATCAGATTGTAAGAGGGAGTTCGTTTCACCACTGGGGGGCCAAGACCGAAAAGAGTCTGCAGTTCTTGCTCTTCTTTTGAGCAACGGAGGTTCAAGACGAGCGGTACTTGATGCCCTGAGAGGACGAGAAGTTACACGCTGCTTGATCAGTGCAGACAAGTAAGGAGGTGCAAGCCCATCCTTAGCCTTGAAGGCAAGTGTTAAGGTTTGGAACAGAGGTAAAAGGATGCTGAGGTTGGAGTCACCAGACAGGAGGCTGAGAGGAAACCAAAGAGGAGATATGTGGATGCGGTGAAAGAGGACATGAAGTTAGTTGATGTGAGGTTAGAGGATGCAGAAGACAGGACGAAATGGAGACAGATGACTCGCTGTGGCATGCCCTGAAGGGAAAAGTCGAAAGAGAAAGAAGAATAGTACAACATGCTAGTGACTGTACTATCATTACAAGACCTTATTTAGTAATGGAACTCTACTATCTGTATCCATGTGTGTATCTGTGTCGGTGCATAATGCTAAATAAAAGATATATGTGTGCATAATGAATAAATTCATCCCAACAGTAGTATTGCCTGAGCTGCAGACTATGTTTGCTGTCTGGGTCAGTTGGGTCAAAAGCCAGTACAAGAGCAGCCAGAGCCGCTGCATGCTCACACGGCTCATTTGGCCATGCGCTGTGTGATGGGTGTGTTGTTCTTTTGTCTGAGGGAGGTGAGGAAATGGGCCAAATGTCAGTGTTTGTAACACACAGAGGCTTTCAGACACAGATGCAGAGTGACACAGTCCCTTAGCTCCAAGCAAGAGAGAGAGAGAGAGGGGAAAAAGGAAAGGATATGAGACACAGAGAGGCGTTTGTTTGACAGAAAGGTCATTTTGAGGCACAGAGGCAGGGCATGCCGTGGGTCAGGAGCCCATGAAAGGCAGCATATGCAGCCTGCCCCGATAATGACAGGACAGAAAGACAGACACTGAGCCACCAGACCTCTCACACTGGGAGCAGCTCAGCCGCAGATGCCCAGTCCTGGGGGGAGGGGATACGTGATATTAGCCATGCTCTCACTCCCCTGCTCAACTCCACAGTCCTCCTGTCCTTCAAAAAGTCACCCCTCTGAAACGACAGCGAGGAGCTGGTCGATAGCCATTTATTAACCTCAGCATGGCGGAGACTGATGGTGATCTCTGGGCAGCGGCGCTGCATGCAGGAGAACATTTATGCTTTAAAAGGTGTGGAAGGAGATGAAAACTGTGAGAAGACCTCTCTGATTGTTACATGTACTTATGTAGCTATCTTTCTATCTATCTATCTATCTATCTATATACACACACACACACATATATATATATACACACACACATACATATATATATATATATATATATATATATATATAATAAATAAGAGATTAATAAATAAGAGAACACTGCGAAAATGTTCAGTTTGTTTTAGTTTTTTTAAGAACTACTGACAATAAGTCTATTATTTTTTTTCCTGAGCTGTCTTACAGTTTTGGCAAAAGTGAATATGATAGTAAATCTGTTAATCTAATGTTTTCTTCTAAGTATTTCTTTGTTTAAAAAATACTGCTGTTAGAATAATACAACAATAAACAATACACACTGATTTTGCATTTTAACCATTTCCAGACCTCTCCTTGAGGACACCCTTTATTTACAGTTAAAATCCATGACCTAGTTCAGCTAATCAGTCCTTCATTAATGTGAATCAGGTGCTGCGGATGGAATTATACAAATCATTGACTGGAGTTCACTGAGAAATCAGTGACGCTCTAACAGTATTCTTCTAACCAAGATATCACTGACTTATTTAAAAAATACACAAACGTATAAAGGTCTTGATTATTAACATAAAAATATATGAATGTTATGAATATTAAATTAATTTGAATAATTAAACACCAGCTGCCCTTAACTTTATGTAAAAAGATTAAACCTTAAATATATTTGTATTTGCAAGAAAGTTCACATTTCTGAGATGCAGCTTTAAGATTTATGCAGTGTATTCCAAATTCAAAAAGTCATCCTTAAAAGTCATGAGATGTGTCGGGATTACAAATGACACTTTTATAATGATATTCTGCTGTCATATTTAATTTTAAATGATCATAGTAACATTGACTTTTACATAAGAACATGTTCGATGGAAAATTGAACTAAATGAGAAAAGTTGCTTGCTTAAGTATTCAACCTCTATGCTATATAAGTTCCAATTTTACACAAATGAAAGATGCTTTCCTTGTGAGGTCACAGTTGGCTTCAGAGTAAGAAGAAGATGGCTGAAATCACTACAGGCTGGTGATTTCAGCCAGTCAGTTTGGAGGCTGGGAATGGAATGCAAGTGACAGACATGAGCATCAACTCACCCCTGTTTCTGCTGGCACCCATAAACAAATAATGTTTGTGATTCTCCCACTGTTGACAAAAACGGAAAGTATTCTACAGAACTTCTATAACCAAACTGACGCCTGTGGACATAACTAAGCTATTCCAGGCAGTGAAGTATGAAAGTTCTTTTCCTCAACAGGGACGGGGCATCTTGTTAAAGTTGAAGGAAGGATGACTGGTGCAAAATACAGAAAGGTACTGTGAGACAACCTATTTCAGTCTGCTAAAAGAACTAAAGCTTGGGAGAAATGACTTTTCTGCAGAATAATGATTCCAAACACATTGTCAAAGAAAACAGTAGCAGAACAAAAAGGGAATATTCTGCAATGATAAGTCAGTGTGCTCAATCCAATCAAGAATCTGCACGATTTTAAAAATTGTGGTCCAAACAACCTGAACAATTGGGAGAAAATCACTCGAACAGTGTGCAAAGCTGGCACAAAACGAACCTCACAAGACCTCAAGCAGTTATTGGAGCAAAATATGGTTCAACCAAGCGCTAGTCTGAAGGAGTTGAGTAGTCTGAAGGAGTTAAAGGAGTTGAAAAGGCATTTTTTTCAATTTCGTTTTTTTAAAATTCGCTGACAAAATATGAATATTGATGTTTACTTCATAAAAATATTGTCAGGGATAATCTTCGTGTCATTCATAATCCAGACAAACCTTAAATCTTTGAACCTGGGCGGTATGAATCCATGCCAGAAGCGCCACAAATGGTCATTTGTCATCATATGGAAAAACAACTCCTTATATGTTAGTTCCCTCAGTTTGTGTTGAGCTTTGTTTGGTGTTCCTATGTCACATACAACCAAAGTTATTGTAATTTTAAAAACATCTAATAATAATAACCGCTACTGTTTTTTTTATAATGGTGTAACATGCCTCTGGGGGCAGCTGTATTCAGAAGGCCGTAGGTTTCAGTCCCAGGACTGCCAAAGGCACCAATGAGGTACCCTTGAGCAAGACATCGTTCCTATACACTGCTCTTGTCCTAGCAGTTCTAAAGCGTGATCGTTGCATGTATTTTGATTGAATTGTATTCAATCTCTTGGGGCGCTAGTCTCGGTAGTCCACTGTTTCTGCTGCTTCCTCCAGGATCAATACAGCATAACATGATCTCATGACTTTTTGTGCAGCCATCATGAAATACAATTCAATCAAAATACATGCAACGATCACGCTTTAGAACTGCTAGGACAACCCATCACTTGTCCTAGAATGAAAAAAAACCAAAATCGTGATCACAGCACAAATTTTGATTAAACTGTACTTTGTGATGGCTGCACGAAAATTTGTGAGACCGGGTTCATACAGTAATGTAATAAAATTGTGTTAGTTTAGAAAAAGCACCAGATCTTTAAACTCGGGAGAACTTTCAGGATAGTCTCCGCCCACAAGTGAGTGCGAAAAACCTGCAAAAGGTGTGGAGGGGGTCTGGAAGATGAGCTGAAGTGCGGCTGAGCAGTGGCGTGCCGAGAGAAAGCACAGCAAACAGCAAACCTCTAAGAGAGTTAACACTGGTTTTAGACTCTTTTACATCGTTTATATTTGTTGAAATCAGATTTACTGATGAAGGGTAAAAACATTTGCGAGGCACTGGAGAGAGACCCTGGTAAATCTTTAACTGATGAATATTCTAAATTGTAGTCTTTCTTGTGTATTGCTCCATTACACTGTTTAGGAAAAAGTTTCCTTTGGTTTACTAATGCTTACAAGGAAAGATCCATGTGAAGGCACCTGAGGTGAGACTGTATAACATCCGCTAGGATCTGCCTGTATCGCAGCCAGGAGCCTCCCAGCTGTTTCAGTCTAAAGTTATCATATAAAACCTACAGCAGCTTGGCGTCTGCTATTGAAATGAGTGGGCCTTTCTCCTGATGCCTCTCTCCTCCTGTTGCTCACCACACTACATGCAGCTCTGCATAGTGAAAAGGCTCTAGCACTGTTTGATCATTCAACTCAGTCTGCCTTTGAGGCACAGAGAGGGAAGGATATATGGTTGTGTAAGGGTGATGTGTCACGCTGAATGACACATGAAAAATCTCGGTGTGCTCAAGCATGCAAGGACAGTCTGCTTTTTTCTTTTGAAAGCCTTGGTTAAGTTTTACTTTGAAGTTCTACCTTAAAGAGAGAATCTCATAATGGACAATAATGACAATGATGCCAAGGATGATGACGATGATTATTTGTGGGACAGTGTAATTATTAGTTTGTAATCACAAATAGAAAATCTTTCCACAAAGAAAAAGAACACCCAGACAAAAGATGTTCTAGACGGTATCATGCACATTGAATATTTCCTTTAATGCATATATTTAGACCTTCAACTGCAGGTTTTTAAATCTGTTGTGAATTCTGACTCATTCTCAGTATCCTCTGTGCATTTTCCAGTAACTACTATAAAACTATATCTATTGCACCATAAATAAAAACTTTAAATACAGGTTGTGTTTGGTCAGGTTCAAATGTCATTTTCCAAAGCGGTTCCAAATTCACATGCGGCTTCTCACAGTCCATCAATCACACTGAACAGATTTTACCCTTCATTTCCCCTGCTTCCACTTTTCTCTTTACTTCATTCTCGTTCCACACTTTCATTGCATTAGGCAGTTTTAAATCACACTCCAGGTCCGCTAGGCTCAAACGGGAAATAAACCAATTAGTGCAGCCAAATAGGACGTTTATATTCTCCATGTTGTACCTAGAAAGTTCTACGAGAAAAAATTGAGCTTTAGGATTAAAAAGTTATCAGAACTGCACAGCGTGTGAAACAAGCAGCGTGATAGCTTATCTAGACTAAAACATCTGGAGTGTAGTTTTAAATCCATTTTCTTATCGCCCTGCAATGGACTAGCAACCTGTCCAGACTGGCCACTGTCTCTGCCTTCTGGGGGGCTCCAGCCCCGAACCCCCCCCTACCATTAACCTGGATAGGATAAGAAGCTTAGACAATGAATGAATGAATGAATTAATGATTATTTTCTTAGCATATTGTTTTACATGGTCTTATATTTCTTTATCTGCTATCATATGGTTTATAACTATTATTGTCACTGCATGGTAGCTGCGATCTTGTCAGGGTTTTATGATGAAACCGCGTGAGAAACTCCAGTGTGCCAGATTTGGTTTAAAATTAAGGTGAAAGAACGAAATGGGAAGACACTTCGGAGAACAAATCCAATTTGTTATCCTGTTAATGGTGTGAGTCAAAGTACTCATACTATTTTTGGTCTTGTATTGGTCTGTATTCTGGTTCCAAATGTTCAGACCTAATTAAAGCTCTAATCCATAATCCAGTCTCAAGTCCAATTTGATCTAAACTGAAAAGGCAGCTGTTCACAGTCAAAGTGAACGGCACATTCGCTTTTTCCACCTTGACATATTTCTAAGTGAAACATGCTGTTAGTGAGGGTCTCGGCGCTTGCTCACCTGTTTTGTTTGATGATAGGTGGGGGTCTTGGGTGGGAGTTTACAGTGCTGTAATCAAAAGTGAAAGGGCAAATGCTAGTAGGTTTTAAGGGAGGAGTGCAGAAAACAAGAATTTTATCTTTTATATTAGTTGATGGATTGTGCTTAATATAGCCAGGGACATGAACTAACAAGGTAAGCTCCAGGCAGGGGTGTAATTGAATTCATATCACATCATGGACATGGGAAGTGGATGGAGCACCCAGCCTGAGATAACACTAAGCAATACAGAGAGAAATATTTGTCCGAAACTGGCAGGATCCTATAATTCAAGTAGGGTTTGGTTGGGTTAGGACATCATTTCTTAAATAAGATTGCTCAAATTTTACATTCAGGTTTTTCATATTATAGAACAAATAAGATTCTTTCTCCTCAGTTTTCTTCCCATTTTATTCTTTCCCCTCCATTTTAAGCACAATTTAATCCAGCACCCTGGAGCTACTCTTGTTATAGAAGTCCACTGAGGCTCAAAAGGCCATCATGACAATAATGCTTGTTGTTTATTCAGAATGAAGGCTTGTTTGCTGACACTGTCAGATACATTTTAGAGGTGGAGTTTTCGATGGTAAAATTAGACTGTAGACTGTATCTGGCTGACTTAAAAGTCTGAGTTCACAGAACTTCTAATAATAGGTTAACAAAACAATACTCTGTATGTTTAGGTTATCATTTAAAGTTCAGTGACAAAAAATCAACATTCAAAGGATGATACTTAGTTTTTAGAAGGTAGGCTTGTTTTTACAGTGTGGGCTGTTAATCAATGACCTGATAACAATGTTATCACTCAAATGTGAAAGACAAGATCTGGCAGGGTTGGATTGTAAACTTGCCTTTGTCCAGAAATATTTGGTTTTGACCAAAATAAGTATATAGTACTTCTTACATAGAGTTAACGTTGCAAGTGTCAGAACAAGTAAAGGCAGAGTTAGAAGAGATAAGCAAGCTGGAGTGAACTTAGAAACTGTAGAAACTGCATTAGCTAAGAACATTGGAGGATGACCTGTGCTCCAGAAGTGGTGGCAGGGTTTAGTTCAAGTAAATCAATGCTTTCATGCTCCATGGCATGCATGAGCAGCAAAGCCAGTGCGTGGCCTTTTGGCCCATTCCTCTGCTTTCTGCAGGAGGGCTTAAGGCCACTGTCTGAGGTAGTTAGTTCATCATCCACTCTTTTCTTTGCTTTCTGGCATGTTTTGTGTAAATAGTGTGCAGAAGAGTCTGAAGAACCTCCCTAATATGGTTTAGTTCAATACCAATTAAAGGTTATTTTGCAGAACAACACACCCAAGCCAAGAAACCTGTAGGAACTGTTGTATTCTGCAGTGATGGAGCCCAAAAAATCAGAATCAGAATCAGAATCAGAGAACTTTATTCATCCGGAGGAAATTGTTCAAAAACAGCTAGCAGGTGGCTTCCACAGTCTCACCTCTACTTGTTCTGGTTTTGCACAGCCAATTAGACTCTAACCTGTGAGAATTGTAATGATAGGTCAATATTCAGTCAGCATTCCTGTAATGGCACAATTTCGATCCAAGGCATTAATGCCAGATTTTTCATTTGGCCAACACTTTAGGCCAGACTGCTGAAGTCAACAGCATTGCTTAAACTACAGAAGGGGACAAAGTAATGGATGCATAAACAAGAGTTAGACTTGATATAGAGATTAACAGGATACAGGACAACAGATACAGCTTTTGTAGATTTTTATATTTCTGTAAAATATTAAAAATATATTCTTTTTAAATCAGAAGTCAACAAGTATTGGTTACATATCTGAAACAGGAGCATCTGTTAACCACTTCCTATTGAGTTTGGCTCGAAGTGATTATTATTATGGCTTTACTACCGCTCATATTTGCCTTTCAGACATTTTCACATTCAGACATCCCTGAGGACTTGATGAGCTGAATCAAGTGCATTCAGTTAAGAGTTTGTAAATAATTAAAAGCTGCTCAGTGTAAGGGATGAAAAGACATTTCTTATAAAGACCTTGTTCAGAAAAATAGTAAATAAAGAACATCGAAGTGTCCAGGTTTGTGAGCATCATGCACGATTTTCAAGCTAAGGGCTAACTGAGCGCTAGCTGAGAGAGAGAGAGAAAGATAATAAACATCCACATACGACTCAAGACATCACAAGCACAAGCACCAGCCACATCTAGCCACATCTTGCCAGGACAGATAGAGCTTCATGGTTCACGCCAGGCTTTAAAGAGGAAACAGAAGATAGACTCAGGTGAGGCTCTTCAGGACCGAACCAAACCAAACCCAAATCGGATGTAAATGGGTGGCGGTTTTATGAAAAATTGACAAAGTTGATACTTTTTAATCTTTGCTATTCTCACGGTGACACCAACAGCACACTTAATAAGATTTCAAAATAGTTATTTGTATGTTAAGAACTGTTGTTAAAGAACGTTTATTAAAACTTGCTGTGAGGTGCCTTTAAAAGAATCTCCTCATAAAGGAAAGGGTCTCTAAAGCTGGAAAATAATCTTTACATCAGGAGTGTACTTTAGGAGTGTACTGAAAGAAATATCCAGCATGTTCCTGGCTGCCTGCTGCTTGGTGAATGGGTTAAATGCAGAGGAAAGATTCTGTGCTGTTCACATTGCGTGCTGTGGTGTGTTCACGTATGACAGAATGGTCACTTTCTCTTTACTTCACTTTTTCTGTTGTACTCTGTGAAATAACTGTTGTGTAAAGTAAATTCAGTGCATTCTTCTTTAGAGTACTTTGGCCTGTGTTGTGTTTTAATCTGCCTGAATCTTTATAGAAATACAGACATTCTGCCACATAACAACAGTTACAGCAACACCACCAGGCACAGCGAGAAAAAGGCGACGTGCTGGTGTTAATATTTGTTTGTGTGTCCCCGATTATCTGAACAGCAGGTTCAGGGCAATAACAGCCGGTGCAGGTGGCCGATTGTCTGACTCGGATCTGCCCAGCATTAGCATTCGTGTCTCACCTCGCTTTGGTCCGAAAACACACAGATAAGTTGCACCTGAAATGCCAGGGTGACGGCTTCTCCCCATGGAGCGGAGCAGACGAGGGTTAAAGTGATATGGGGAGATGAGATAGGACACACCGGTGGGGGCAGAACATTAGGTGATGAATGTGAATGCTTGACTCCGTCTGCTACACTCTGGCTGTCACACCAGGAATTTGCAAACACAGATCATGAGCAAGGAACAGCATTACTGCTGCCAAGGGCTATCCTGCTTATGTCTGATTGACATTTGACGGGTTTCACTCCAAAAGGCTTTTTTAATTCAAATATTTTGGACTTAACAACTGAAACATCGGTTGTAATTCACCAACTTTTTTTATCTCCAGTTCACATCAGGGTCATAGTGATTAGGGGGTTCACCCTGGGATTGGAAGGTTGTGGGGGTTCTGGTGACATCATACCCTTGAGCAAGAGACCGTCCCCATGCACTGCTCCCCGGGTGCCCCATGTTGCTGGCAGCCTGTTTACTTGGTGAACAGGTTAAATGCAGAGAAAAAAGTTCACACTGTGTACTGTGCTGTAGTGTGTTCATGTGTGACTATAAGGGGACACTTTACTTTTACATCACAGAATACCAACGACACCTGCCTCTAAAGGCTAGCATATGATTCCACCGAGTCCCTTGAAATGCCATCATATGTGTTCAAACTGCCACTAACAGTGTCACTGAATGGACTTGGAGGAGAACACTAACTGCTAATTCTGTTATATCAACTGACAGACGCCCATGCAGGTTAGCATCGAGTGGCTGAGGGAGAGGGAAGGTCATCCAACACAATCCAAAACTGTTGTAAATGGATATACAGCATGCAACTTTTCAACCAGATAGTTAGGAAATTGAATGGTGAGCTCAAACAACTGACTGAAAACGCCCTGCAATATGGTTCAATGCGATACATAGAAAGATAGTTTCAAAAGCTATAATTATATCCCAGCTAACAAAGAATGATAAAAGGTTCACTTTGAGCACTGATCCACATTTAGTTCTCTAAAGACCCTCTCAGTGGAAAGTTCTTCAAAGCATCGGTTTTGTGTCTGTATCATTCTGGACTGGCCAGGGTGTTTCTCCGCCTCTCACCCTGTGTGTGCTGGGATGGGCTCCACCACCCCTGCGACCCAGGCTGAGGACCCAGGCTAATGCTTTTGAACTTTTTTTAAAATCTGAATCAGCTTTCTGTGCTGCTCTAATGATGTGAAGTGCCTACAGCAAGAATCTATACAAAGAATGTGAGACATAAAACACCCAAAAACACATATCAGACTGAGTAAATTATTTATTTATCTTCATTAAAATTTACTATTATCCACACATCTGCTCACAACTGGGAACCTTTTGGACCTCAGTGCTGCATTCTGTGGACAACACACATGTCTGATTAGAAACTGCTTTAAGATAATGAATGTAAAACTGATTTACAAAATATAAAATTGAGAAGAAAATTAAAGTGAGGGAAAATGCAGTGTAAAATGGTCACAGGGCAAACACTCTAACCACTAGGCCAGCAGCACTGTCTGAGCCTCTCAGTTATGGCCATTACTCTTCTGAAGCAATTGCCTGATTTCAGCAGGTCTAACAGACTGGTACTATGTGAGATGTGTCTCTGCTGGTTGCTCTGGTCCTGCATCTCCTGTTATACATGCCTGGCAGAAACGGTAGAGTTGATCACCTTCTGTAATGTCCTGTACAGAGATTTCCTCAAACAAGGAGGAGGTGTTTTGAGATGTGGGCACAGCACCAGAGTAAAAACATCTTAGGATCACTGGAGAGACCTGAAACTTCCTCAGAACAAGCACACATAGTTCAGTAAAACACTCAAATCGTTTTAAATTTTGTTATTTGTCACGGGGAGGCAGAAATGACTGACCGGACGACAGAACACAACCTTGTTGCGTGGCGGAAGAGCCCAGGCGTGACTGGCACGAGAGGGAGGGTTGACCACGCTTTTTGCTCTGGGAACGCTCCCGGAGGAGTTGAGGCTCGAGCCAAACGAAGCCGCGTCGTCCCTCGCACACATAGGGATGGATAGGGTTTTGCTCCGAAGAGCCAGAGTACTCACAGTACTGGACTAGATGTGCTTTTAGGACATGTAGGACTGAAGTGCGTAACTTCAATGTCTGTGCGAGTTACTAACATCTGCTCCCTTTTTTTTATACTTGACATGCAGTCATTTCCGGTGCCCTTTGACTGCACGTGAGCCGGCGTGCGTGACATTATTTTACATTTATTCATTTTTGCAGTCATGTTTCTCAGGACCCCCATTTTACACATCCCTAAGTACTCCTGCATATTATGCCATGGAGAAGAAATGTTCAGAATGTTCTCCAGTTTTGCTTTTCTGCTCGGTTTATTGAGGCACTTGGCTTTCCCTGTAGAGACACTGGTCCATCAGTAGACCATCACAGAGAAAAGAACAAATTAACTCTAGTGACCTGTTGCATGCACATTATGACCTGTGTCCTCACAGTCAGAAGAGGCTGGCCTGTATAGAACATCCTTGTTATCTGTATAGTCCAGTAAATCATGTAGGTGGACTCCCAGATGACTGGTATAGAAACAATTATCTGGAGTTTTTTTTAAAGGTTAAAGTCAACCCAAAATCTTTTTTTTTTTACTTAGTTTGTTCAAAAAATTGTTCATGCTTACTGATCACTTAAGGTACAAGCCATTGTGTTATACCACTCAAAAGACTAATTTCTTCAAATTGCTTGTTTCTTCAAATGTGTGCTGCATTTTTCACCAATAAAAACTATTTTTGGAGTGTAATTACATTACTTGTTTACAAAGGGCAGGGAAAGATGATATTAACCCATAACATTAGAGCATATCCTCCCACCCTCTTGCACAACCCCCGTCTATCACTGAATACTAGTCTTCGCCTCAGTTCCCAGATGCATGTGCGAGTATATAAGCTATGCTAGCTGATTAGTTTGCTGCAGATAGCTTTTTACAAACAGTGATCTGTCGGTTTCTGTCAGTTTCAGTTTTAGTTTTTGGAATGGTTGTAAAATATTCTTTGATTATTTAGCTCAGTTTGTGCAAGTTAGTATGGCTTTCCACGTGAACATGAGTGAAGTTTAGCAGTAACTGATCTATTTTATATTTTTGGCATATTGTCCAAACAGATGTCAGTGACATCTTCAGAAGTCTGACTCTTCTTTTTGTTTCAGGATGCCTGATTTTCACAATCTTAACTGTCAATGATGAAAATGTGTCCTGATTTTCAGTTCTGGTTAACTTCTGAAAGAATGTAGCTACTATTATTCATATGGTTATAAAATATCGGAGTACTTCATAAGTATAAGTGGAGCACTGGATTGATTGGGATCTTTTGATTTAGGGAAGACATCTGAACAGGGGTTTGACTGGGTGGCAAGGATTCAACAGCAGGTACCCAGCTATCTCAGCTTTGTCCACTTTGCACTGAGGTAATAGGCACTGCTCTGATGAATTATGGAAACTGCTCAAGGCTGCAGAAAGCTGTATTAAAGCAGACAGAGAAAAATTTCTTAACCTAATATCCTCACAAAGCTACAGATCTGCACTTGAGGACAGACAGCGGGTTGAATAGTTGAAACGGCCATATTTATTCATGATATGCATAGAGCAGAAGTCATCAGGCAAAAAGTTTTTTTGCATTAATGAAAACGAACGGACAGACAGACTAAGACTGGGGCGTTCTGACTTACAACACAAATTACCACCACTTCCCCATCCTTATAAAGTGGAGGACACAACAGAAGTCCTACAGCTGCTATGGTGGATTTCAGCCACATGCTCATTTCAGAAAATCCTTATCATCTCTTGAAATTAGAAATTTTAATCTGTCGTTCATGGGAACTACTCAGAAAATGAGAGCTCATAACCGAAAAGGATTTTCAACTGCCCTCCATGGACTCATCCTGCTAGCCTGAGCAGGTTTTCTAAGCGAAATGTAATCTGAGCTCAACCCTTAGATTACACTTATTGTCAAGGTTATTGACAACAAATGTCAAAGTAATGGCTGATACCAGCAAAACCTCTCCCAAGAAACACCTTAAACAAACTCAATTAACTAATTAGAAGCTATATGTCTAGTCATTTCTTAGCATCAAAAGATGCAAAAATTTGTTAAAAAAAAAAAAAATTCTAATTTATGTAAAGTGGAAGGTAAATTGAAGGTGAATGTAATGAATTTTTCACATTACAACTGAAACGATAGGTATTTATGTAATTACATTTAAATGGTACAGATGACATTGCCTTTAAAGGTCAAAGCAAATTGATATAAGACCATTTATTCACTCTCTCTAAAACTTTATTATTGGTTAAATAGCTTAGTGGATAACAGAACAATCTGCACACAGAAGATGTTTGATTTCTCAATTCCCACTTCTGTACCAACAGTATTCTCATAAAAATAAGGGTGCCAGAAGGATGGGGGGGGGGGGGGGGGGTCCCCAAGGAAGGTTTTTCGGCTTCTTTGAAGAACCCCCCCCCCCCCCCCCCCCCCCCCCCCCCCCCCCCCCCCCCCCCCCCAAAACAAGAACGTTAGGATTCTTTGAAGAACCCTATATATTTAAAGAACAATATTGTGAGAGTTCTTTGTATTATGTGGAGGTTCTTCATAACTTTAAAAGGCATTTCACATTTATGCTTGCAAACATTTTTCTTTAGGAATGTTTCTTTTAGGGCATTGCTCAAAGAACTAACTTTTAAAGAGTGAGAGTCTTACAGGCACCCCTTAGGCAAAGTGCAATAATGCCCTCCCAAATGTGCAAAACAAGCTTCAAAGGAAAATAACTACAGTATAATTTGCTTGTTTACTCATTATTACTGTGTTTCCACCAAGGTGGTGTTCTAATTCAGGATAATGTTTGCTAATGGTTAAAAGTATAATGTTATCATAGATACCCATGAGTCATTAGTGAGAAATTGCATAAGCAGCAATATAATAGTAGCAATGCAGCCCCCTGAGCCACAAGCCCCAGTATGATGGCACAACTGTGTACCAATAAAAGACTAATAAAAGAATAAAATAATCTAAAAAGAGGCAGGCATTCTACTCAGGGCTGTACAGTACAAAAATATTATTGTACATATATGATAAATTAATCCTGTGCAAATATAAATGATCACAACTGAACAGTATGCATGCATTCAAATTCTGTTTCAAATACTGTGTGAAGTGATAATGTTTGTGGTAGTTGTAATTATGTACTTCATTAATTCCTTGGTGTTCACAGTGCAGAGAACATCACACTGGCCCTCAACACCAGCTTGACAATAAAGTCCATCTCTGTCTGAGGAGAGCAGACCCCCGCCCCGTCAAATCCTCGCCATATTCAACAGAGGGACTATAGAGAGTACTCTATGTGGATACACCATGTTTCAGATTGTCATACCCTATGGAGGACAGCTGAGAAGCCCATCGGGGTCTCCCGCCTCTCTGTCAGACATTTACACCACATGCTGCATCTGCAAAGGTACCAGCATTGAGAATAATCTCACCCCTCCCATGCCCTCTTCTCCCTCCTCCCATCTGAGAAACACTGGGAAACACTTTCTTCTTTCAGGACATCAGATTCCTCAACCGAAACTGAATCATAAACTGTAGCTGTACACACACACACACACACACACACACACACACACACACACACACACACACACACACACACACACACCCACACCCC
>JBBJLR010000133.1:2850768-2872086 GCA_037577145.1 Brachypetersius gabonensis
GCTGGAGGTAGGATTCGAACCTGTGACCTTTTGGTCTGGAGGCAAGTATCCTACCACTAGGCCACCACCATCCCCACGCACTAAGCAGTGCGATGTTACAATTATAGCAACAGGAGCATTCCTTTCCATTGATGAGAGTCATGTTATTATGAGTCAGGTAGGGTCAGGAAGTTTAAAGTGACTATATAGTGGCACCAAAGCTCAGAGAAGCTCAGTGTGTGTACTGTACATTGCAAGATTAAAAAAACACCATTATCCGTGGGCCTGCAAGAAATTGAACTTCAGACTCTGGGAAAATCTTGTAACATCTCGTAATCGTAAACCATTCCAGTGGAGCTGGTCCGTGGTAAATTGAACATGCACTTTAATATCAGCAGCAGGCACCAGGAAGAGCCCTTCATCTTGCAGCTGTGAGGCTCCTTACACATTAGACACGGAGCCAAGCTCACTGTACGTCTCCATGAGGCCAAACTGGCGGGTGGATTTCAACTCGGAGCATCTTTCACGATTAAGTGGTGTGCTGAACTGAAATGGCCTTGTTGTTGCCAGGTTGGTGCACTTGTACTGTTTCTTCTGAGACCAAACACAAACACATATGATGGAATGAAAAATAACAAGAAAAGCCAACAAACCAACACGGCCAAGAGCGCCCGGTTGGACTGTTTTCGTTCTGATTGGCACACGCCTCAGATGGTTATTTGGTCAACCAACTGACTGTTTGTTTTAGACACTTTAAAGCCAGAAAGAGCCAACAGCCAAATTAGCCTTAATAAAATAATATATTAACATTTATAAACAAAAAAGAGGTACATCAAGTGTTCTTTAGTAAAAGTAATCATGTGTACTTTTTGTGTGTGTCACAAACTACCTAAAACTAACAAATAAACAGCTTTAAGTACTCAAGCACCTGGCCTTTTGGCCATAGTTCCCTATTTGTCGTAACTGGTGCCCCATCGACAAAAACTTTGCTTGGTTCTGTTTCATCCTCACCCTCCAAACCCTCCTAAATGTTGAGCTTTATTTGAACACCTGCCCCTCAAAGGGTATCTGCGCAGAACATTTGAGATAAATCTTTTTTTTTTTTTATTATAAAAAGAATTTTTGGAAAAGATGGGGCAGTCAAAATCAGAACAGAGCTCATTACGTGCATTAAGAGCACAATGACAAAAAATCCTGTAATTGCAGGGGACAAAGAGAGGCTAGAAAATGACATGACTGTTACCAAAGGCCAATGAATTGACATTAGTGGGAAATACAAACAAGTTACGCATAGGCTCTTTAAACAAACCCGGCATTGGATTTTAGGCCATGTTCACAGTTCCAGGTTGAAGCGGCACAAATCAGATTTTTTTGCCTGAATGATGACAAGATATAACGATGGAAACACACATGTAATCTTTTCAAATCAGCCCTAAACCACTTTCATCTGTGGTCCAAAGTCACACTATATGGATAAAGTGTTAGGATGCCTGACTATTACATCAACAGGGACTTCAATGACATTGCATTTAAATACGTAGACTTTAATATAGAAATGGTACCTTTTGTGCAGCTGTAACAGCTTCCACTGTTCTTGCAAGGCTTTCCATGAGATTCTGGATTTTCTGTGGGATTCTGGGCTCAATCATTCTGTAGAGCATTAATGAGATCAGGCACTGATGGCTTTCAATTTCTGTTCCAGGGCTTCATGTGGACCACTCTGTGTTGGATTAGAAAAGGTTCTTCCTCAAACTGTGTCCACAAAGCTGGAAGCACAGTGTTGTCCAAAATGTCTTTATCTGCAGAAGCATTACGATTTAAGAGATAAGAGAGATAAGGTAAGATAAACCTTTATTAATCTCACAAGTGGGAAAATTCCTTTGTCATGGCAGAAAGTGGACAGCCCTAAGTTAGGAGCAGCAAAAATTAAGAAAACAATAGAGTAGAATAGAATAAAATAGAATCAAATAAACTAAAACTTAATACTATACCAACAGTACAGTATAAAATGTACACCATACAATCTAGAAATAAAAAATATGGACATCTGTACTATAAAAAATATACATATATTTATATCAGTGGCGGCAGCTCTAAGACTACTAGGGAAGCTCCCCTTCCTCTACTATGTCAGAAAATAAATGCTCATATAAGCACTGTTGTATTTATATTGGTTTTAATAAAACTGCGCTAGAACGCGTTCAACTTCATGAATAGCCTGTTCAGAATCAGGTATTTATTGTAAATTGTTTGACGCGATTTTCTTGTCGTACATTTCCGTGTAGCATATCGCATTAAACCCTCCTGAAGCGCAGCTTTACTGGAGCTCTATGGTCGCACAGAGGAGCTTTTTCACTGCAAAAAAAGCTGGACGGTGATTGGATAAATGCACCAAAACCGTCACTTCTAAGCAAGCTCAGCTTCTCGGGAAGTGAATGGAGCAGTGGGAGGGCCAGGATGCTGGGCTGCTGCATGATGATTGGAGGAGCTGTCTAAAAGGAACCCCTTTTCTGATTGACAGCACGTTTTAAGTGTACACCAGCACTACAGAGATTCAAGACAGACACCCAAGATTGATCTGGTGCAAAAATCAGGAATAAATAACAGGTCTTTTCAGCTCTCCTGGTATGACAAGGTGAACTGACAAATAACAATGAATTTTATGATGTAGGCCTATCAGCCTTCTCCTGTTTCAAAGATTAGCAGCTGCCACATATACATCCACTCTGTGTGTGTATATATATATATATATATGTATGTATGTATGTATGTGTGTGTATATATATATGTATACACACACACACACACACAGTGGATATATAAGTAAATATAAGAACACTGTAGATACACACACACATAGTTGTACACAATGGAGAATATACACAGTTGACAATATCAGAAGAAAGGCATTCTTTCCTGGAAGTAAGTGGCCTAGCCCAAACCATGAATAACAGATGCTTTTGTCCATATAGTGTATAACTGATTCCTGACCATGAGAACAGATTAGAATTCATGTATTATCCCCACTCAGTGCATATCTTGCTTTAGTCCTCAGCAGTGGAAAACACTTCATGGCAATTTATAAGTGTTGTTTTCTGTTATTTACAATACATAGGCTGAATCTCAAATGGCTCTTAACTTCTTCAGTACCACTCCCTCGGTCAGTGTGAAGAGATCTCTGGACATAAAGATCTCCACTGAACATAAAGTGCACCATGTGGGTGTGGAGTCACTCAAATGGTGAGTGCAATAACAGACTCCATAAGCTCACATAGTGCACTAATAGACTCAGTAGATTCACAGAGTGCACTAAGGAGTAGGGATGTGGGCTTCAGTCTTAGTTAAACATTCATGAGGCACTATTGATTTGGATGCTTGTAATGTTAACATAGCCTTAGAGGTATGAACTGTGTTCTGAATGTATGCATCAGAAACTGCCACAGCGCACCCAAAAACAGAGGCAGCATGGTGCTTCCTGTTCATTATGATAGAATAGAACTGCTAATTCCACATTTTCACCCAGTTTACTGTAATCAATGATCAACACATACTGACCAAAGTCTTTAAATAGTTAAATATGTTATTTTTCTCATGATTTAAAATATGATGACATTCCTGCAGGCATTTTAAGATGTGAATAATCTGTGTTGGCTTTGCGATGCGTGAGCCTTGCTACTGTGATCTTGGGGGCATCACCTTACTGCTCAGGCTGCAGCTCTGGGAGCAGAGTGCAGGTGAACACAAGAAATGCAATTACAGGATGTTATCCTGGCCAAGCGTCGGTCTCTGCTGCCTCCCTGCTGCTACCCTTGTTAGTTCTTCCTGATAACACCACCGATCTGGAGCCTTCCCAGGGGCTTTTTTAATTTCCTGTATTGACTCTGAATCACAGATAAAAACTAGTTCGACATCTTTAAACAAGAGTAGATTGCTTCTCACAGTCGTGAAGAGCAAAAACTGCATGATCACAGTTTGATAGTGGAGGGCGTACGGATGTAAAACTCAGAAAATTCTTTCAGTAAGGAGTCCAACACATTATTCTGGGCTGTATTCCTGTAGATTTAAATAAATCCCTCTCTTTTATTCATGAAGACAAGCTATTCGACCCAGATATCTCCCGTGACTGCTAGTTTAACGGGGGATGTCATAGTTGGGTTAACATTAAGCTGAATCCCAATCCAAAATGCATGAGCACCAGACATTCACGCAAATCCGACCCAGCAGGACATGGCACTGAAAGAATGGCCAAGACAACGTTGCTGACCTGGGATTTATTCGTTTTTCCTGGGGTTGACACAAACTGTTGCATCATTTCTTGTAGAAAGAGTCCAGGTTCAGTTAGCTGTAAACGTGGATGAAGCTCAGGCAAAAATCTCAATATGGCACAACATTGCCTGTGAAAATTCTAATTCCAACCGTCTTTTATGGCAGTCCACTCCTCTTGTCTGTCAGACCAGGCAGAAAGGCCATGGTCTGGGCAGCTTATCTTGCTGAGGAGTGTGGTTCACTGTGCTGTCTCTACTGGCAGGTTGATGGAGGGAGGGCCTGCCTCCCAAGATAAACAACCCCTCTGTGCTCAGGAAGATTTTCCAGCGCTACTGTCTGAGGCAGACAATGTAGGGGCTGCTTCCATTACGATTAGCAGCCAGTGCTGGTTGGTCCTCCTCATAAGGTAGGAACAGCTCAATCTAGCTGGAGATATTCCAGAACCAACAACAAACTGGATTCAGAGGATGTAAGGATCAATTGCAACGGCATTGCAAAACATTTAGATTATTTTTTAGATAAATCGAAATATTAATCAAAGAATGACTGATCTACGATGTTTTGTGAGCAAGCTTTTGAGAAGTAAGTCTAGAAACACTCCTTTATGACCTACACATCTACAAGCTTATTTTGTAGGAGTTTTCTCAGGAAAGGTGACTTTCTTAAGATGAACTCTTGATTCAACCGTCTAAAAACTTTCTTTCCAGACCATTAGGCAGCACCTTGTATTTTTCAAATAACAGCAAGTGAAAAAAAGGTGCAAGGTTTTGTTCTGAGAGCAAAACTAAAAGAAAATGAACCATTACAGCTCATTTTTTTTCCCTTTTGTACATTTTTCAAGACTGCAGTGTGCACTACAGTGGCTGCATGCCATGGTATGATATGTCTATGAGGAGTAGCCAAACAGCAAAGCTGAGGCCTCACCATCAATTTAAGCTTAAAGATGAGAGTACATGTAAAAGCTGAGCTTCTCTGTCAGACAGACGTACACTGAAGAATGTCTCTGGAGGAACCGATTCTCTTTTGTTTTTATACCTGTCAAAATCTGAAAAACACATCAAAAATACTGTCCTGTAGCTCAACGGTGTCTTTGTTCATTTGGTTCAGATATCTGGGCCAGGATTAATTCATCAGCTTAATGTAAACACTGGCAGTATCAAGTGACAGACTTCATCAGTGACCTGGATATTCTCTGCAGTGGATCAGGAAGGGAGAATTAACTGCTGCAAAGGCAATCTATGACCAGGAAAAAGAGGTTCATTAATGCTATGCAAATGTCATCACTTCTTCTATGTGTCATCATCACTTCTTCTATGTGTAATGAACATATATCTTTATACACTGAGACAGGATAGCTACTAAATCCATGTTGGACCCAAATACCTACCAGGTTTCAACATTAAGAGGCCACTGCAGAAATGTTCAGTTACTCAGGTTTTATCTTTTATGGGTGCAAGTATTGAACTGAACAGCTTTGACTTCTCATTCTCCTCATTTCCAAATAAAAATATTGTTCTTTAAAGCATAGTTTTAAAGGAAATGACAAAACAAATCAAAATAAGAGAAAGGAAGCAGTGTTTACAGAACTTGAGGAGAGTGTTGATTACAGCAGTGTTTTTATACGTTTCCTCATTAAATAAGATGTGATTCAGGTGATCAGTAATCAGTACCTCATAAAGGTGCTTGTGTGGGAATTTAACAGACACAGGCATGCAATGGTTGTCATACTCAGAGATGCTAACTGAAAAATAAATTGCAATGGTCTCTTATTTATTTCCGGAGCTGTGTGGGCTGAATGAGCTGTTTTGTTGGAGTTCAATGTATTGATGGAGTTCAACAGTGGCCTGTGCTTTGACTACATTTTGACCAACCAGAAAGCAGTGATGCAGTTGACAGCAGGGCCAGGATTGCATGAGTACCGTATGGGTATGTAGCGCTTTATTTGCTTAATGGAAAAACATCTGTTCGCAGCACGGCACAGGTTTTTGTGCAAGAGGAAAAGCGGCATAAGTTTCAGTAAGCTATTTGAACAAGGTTAGTAAGTTGTGCTAGTTATAATTTCCCACATTTGTTTTCCACAATTCACTGATGGCAAACTTTTCTTGTGTTGCGTATGAGTCCTCCTCAGAGGTGGGAAACTGTATACTTCCATATTCACAGCACTAGTCATTTCTAATGGTACTGGAAATCAGCCCTTAGTTAGCTAACTAATATGTAATTCTGTGTGCATATGGATCTCATGTTCTCTTCCCGACTGAAATTTGGCCGAAGTCAAAGTACAAAATCAAACTGCAATCACAGACTAAGTGGATCATTTTGCTGAAAAGAGGTAGTAGGCTTCTACAAGAATACTAAATCGAGGCAAAGAGTGTGAGCAAGCAAGCGAAACAGCGATGAGGAGAGAAACATGAGGCAGAGAGGAAGTATGAGAGCAGTGTGATGGACATGTTACATATTGAAACACATTGGGGGAGCCAAGAAGAGGCTTTGTCTGTATGCAAACCAGCAACAGCATTTCTGCATTAATTGTGCATTTATTTCCTTAAATGTGTATTTAAAGTAAAGTGGCCCCATATAGTCATGCATGAACAAACCACATCACAGCACACAGTGTGAAATTCTTTCTCTGGATTTAACCCTTTCACCAAGTGATGCAGTGGGTAGCTAGGAACATTACAGCGCAAGGGAAGTCACGCATGGGGATGGTGCTTTGATCAAAGGTACCTCAGTGGTGCCACTAGCAGTCCTGGGATTCAAACCCACACCCTTCTGATCACAGGGGAAATTTACTGAGGCAATTAAAGTATGATCAGTGTGTATATGCATTGTGTTAAGGGCAGGTGAGGGAAGTTAAAGGCAGGGGTGTGTTGCATGTGTGGTTTTTTTTGGCCAAAATTAGGGATAATTGCTGCATTGACAGCACCTTGGATGCCCTCTGATCCTGGCACCCTGTTAAGGACCAGGGTCGGTGACTTCTGCCATGGAAGAATCACTGTTGGTTCACTAAAGACCCTTTGATGATTATTTAAAAACCTCTGTTAAAAAAACTCAGTTGAGCAATTCTTCAGGGAACAAAAAGATGTTCGACTATTCAATTGCTCCCAATAACACTTTGCCAGAGAGCTGTCAGATCCAACAATTGACAAACTGCTTATCTGTGATTTGTATAGACTGTAGTGTTGGAAATCCCATCTTAGGCTACAGCCAGGCATTCTATACGCTTCCCATTCATTTTAATTGCTTTTGCTATAATGCCCACATTCCCAGCTAAAATGACTACATATTAAACCAGAACATAGTATCAAATTCACAGGCCCTTCTTTTTGCACATCGGCTTCACAGAGAACAGCTTAGCACCTAGGGAACATTTTCTTGTGACAATGAGAAAAATATCCACTTTAGATAGTGACCAAGAGACACTCTCCAGTGGAGCAAAGTAGGATAAGGAGAGTGAAAGGTGTTAAACTGTATTAAAACTGACTTTGACTTCACCAGGGCCTTGTGATTCATCAGCATAGTGTCAGGAAAAAAATAAGCCCTTTGTGAAGTCATATCACTCCAATGGAAGGCTGTACATTTAACAAAGGCCTTTCAAACAGAGCCTTTGTGACTGACTTTTTAAAAGTATGTTTAGACTACAGCATTTTTACAAGAAACAAAAAAGTGGAGCTGGCAGAGGGGCATGTTACTGACACCTTGCACTCAGGTACTTGTCAACATTGCTGACACTTTCTCGCGTGTGTTTTGACACTTCACTTAATGTTATCCGAGCTCTTCAAACTACTTCAGGCCTGCGAAGCGATTTGTTTAATTCCAGCTTAGGGAACAGGATCTTGTGAAGCTCAGTAAACAAGTCTGTTTGGAGCTCGACTGAAATTGTTATTACAATTTGTGTAACGTCCACCTCCTGGAATAAGCGCTGTAGTCCGGAGCTTTGTAACTATAATATCATCTAACATATTTATCCATAATGAACATTATGTTTAAGACTGATTGAACTGTACAGCAAGCAGAATTGTATCTTACACTTGCAGATGAGCTAAATTGGTATTAGTGTGCAGATGTGCTGAGTGGTAACCTATGTGCCTGCTGTAGCTGTGATTTTATGGACCTAGTGTGAAAAAAAATGAACCTATGTGTCAAATGTTAGTGCTTAATTATAGGCTGAAGTTCACTATAACTGTGTGACCAAACGTGTTTAGACACCCCTACTAACCCACTGCAATAGGAGGCCATTTTTTGTCAGTTCTTGAAATTCTTTTCTGCCCCAGTTAACTGTAAGTACTGTTATTGTGTGAATTAGGGTTCAAAAAACTGTCATCGTGTGGAAGACTATGTGAATTATTTTTGCTATTATGCGCAACAGTCTACTATGTGCAATACTGTGCAATGTTCTTATCAGGTGCTAAAATAATATGCGCAATATCATATGTTTTCCTCTAAATGGTGCTAAATCACTTAATTACTTGCAATTTCTTATGTGCAATAGTCAATATGTTCATTGCTTAATATTACTCAATAGTTCTTAATTACTACTGATCTTCTACTAGTGCAATAACTTATTCCAAACCACCATTTGTGTCAATAGTTTTTCCACTCAGCTGTGTTACTTATAGATGGAAATTACACCAAGCATTTCTGTATGTAGCATAGTCTATTCATATTGTGGTCGCTTTCTTTCTACAGATTTTTATTTAGATTTTATTTAGACTTATTTAGTTTTATTTTAATTATTGTTGTGTCTCTGTGTCTTCTGTCTGTGTGTTGTGGCGGTCACCACATAAGCAATTTCCTCCATGATCAATAAAGGTTTCTGATTCTAATACTGATTCTGAACCCGAGTCATAAATTGGGGACGCAGAGCTGTGTAGCACATATACCTCTTATCCTCTATTGTATCACTTTCTACAGAGTTTCTGAAGCAGCTCCAGATGAATGGCATGACATTGCGATGGTATGTACAATATAAGTATGATGGTCAGGTATTCGTATACGTTTGGCTACATGTCAGTTTACTGTAGGAATAAATGACTTATGCATGCAGAATTTAAGTAGGAATAGAAATGACATCCACTAAAGTCATCATGAGGCCCAGTGCAGGTCCTATGCTTGCACTGCCTGTAGCTATGGGACATAATCAGAATCAGAATCAGATCCGGGAGGAAACTGCTTATGCTACGACTGCACAGACACACAGAGACACAAAGACAAGAACAATATAAATAAACAGTATAAATCAATATAAAAGTCAAAATAAAACTCTCAGAAAATACTCTACACTAAATACACTATATACAACTACTGTTGTGGTCAGGAAGAGAAGTGATTGTATATACTATAGATAATTCAACAGAAATACTGCTGAAAATTACAACTTAACACAAATAGTGGTGAAATAGTTGGAATGATCATACTTTACCTTGTGGGCATTGATGGACAGAAGAATATTCCAATGTCTTGAAAAATCCCTGGAATCAGTATCAAGCCATGTGGTCAGCCACAGACTTGCACGCAGATGTAGCTCTCAGGAATGAAAATATTATGCATTCCTTCAATAAAACCACCCTGGGAGACAGTAATGTACTGTAATAGGAGCAACTACTGTGAAATATGTTAAACAACTGACTGAAAGACTTACAAACAAAGCAGCACAAAAAATCTCTCTGAAAGAACTCACTGATGGGCCATTAGTTCTCCTTTTTGAGCAAATTAATAACCAGGCATTCATTAGGGAGAACAATTTACACTTCGGTGTATAAGTTCATGGGTTTAATTTTGCTCAAATCCTATTTCCTTGCCATGTGAATTTAATAGCTGAGATGGATTTTTAATGGCCTAATTGCATTGATGCAGCTGTACTGTGTTTCTATGTGTACCTACTGCTACATTAATGTAAGAATAGAAATGCAGAAACTTTCTAGAAACCATTCATTTCCAAGTTATAGGCTAGTGCATTTCACTGAGACCTAAAATTAGAAGAACTACTAGATGCATATGTTGTTCAGGAGTGCTGCATAAAGTATAGCTTGAAAACAACAGAAGCAAAAAAAAATCTTAATGAAAGGGGAGCATTAGTCCTCTTCCAAAGTTGAAGTATGGTAAAATAAACTATTTCTGTTCATCAGTGTCATATTAATAGGACATGAACAAAATGTAATGTATACTAGGAAAATGGTAGACACATGTATGGTGAAAAATCTTTCTATGATCCATTTCTTATTGGGTTTGTGCAAACCAGACACAGATGAGAAGATGAAAACAAATGTTCAATACCAGTTTAGCTTTAGTTTGTAGCCAAGCAATAAGTCAGTCCTGCAGCTTTTCTCCCACCAGTGTAGACAGTAGAGCTCCTGCTGATTAGTAATTAACTTGTGTAATTTTATTAGATTGAGGGCCTGTTTCCCAGACAGGGCTTACGCCTAGTTCTGGATTGCAAAGGATCATGAATGGAGATTTTCCAGGAAAACATAATCCATGTCTAGGCTTAATTACTGTCCGGGAAACTGACTCTAAGACACTGACCCTTTATATTCTTCTTTATACTTTTTGATTTTCCAGTATAAATAAAGCTGCATGAGACAGCTTTTTATATTTTGACCAATTTTAATCCATGATTTGTGTGGAATTTCATATGTTTCAAACATAAACAAAGAAAAATAAACAGAGGCATATGCAAAAGTTTGAGTGTCCTTTCAGGCAATCCACTAGTGTATTTGACTTGGTGGGCTTTAATTCAAACCAGGTGATTTTAGAAAATGATGTCACTCAGCTTACGCTCAAAAGCTATAGACAGATCTACGTAGCTGACTGAAGGTCTGAAACTAAAAATATGCTTCTCTAAAGCAAGACTACAAAAGATACACTACATGTGATAATGGTGTAGTGGGTAGGATACTTGCCTCTGGACCAAGAGGTCATGTGAGGTCCTGGGTTCAAATCCTACAAATTCTTTTTTCAGCAGACCACCACTGCATTCCTGGGCAAGACCCTTAACCCCAAGTTGCTCCAGGGAGACTGCCCCCTGTAGTTAGGGAATGGAAGAAGTTTTGGATAAAAGCTTCTGCTAAATGCTGCAAATGTAGCAGATGCAGAGGTGGCCTCTTACGGTGAAGTTCTTCATCTTAATTTTTCAGCAGACCAAGACATTTTGAACAATGCCATGCTTGTAGACACACTTTGAGGAAGAACCATTATAGACATACTTTGTGGGACTGTGTCCCAGAGCACAAAGCGAGCTCCATAAAGACATGGCTGGAGGAGTTCAGTGTGGATGAACTTGACTGGCCAAACAGAGTCCTGACCTCAACCCCATCCAGCACCTTTGGGATGAACTGGAATGGAGATTGTGAGCCAGACCTTCTTATCCAACATCAGTGTCTGACCTCGTAAATGCTCTATAGAAAAAAAGGTGCACAGATTCACACAGAAACCCCAAAATCTTCTGGAAAGTCTTCCAAGAAGAGCGCAAGCTGTCCTAACTAAAAAGGCGGGAACAACTCCATATTAAAGACTATGCAATTGAACGCAATGTCTTGAAGTCCCTGTTGGTGTAATAGTCGGGTGTCCCAATACTTGTGTCCACACAGTGTATCTAAACACTTTCACTGTGTATAGATCTTGAAAATATATGGAAAAAATTGTTCTGGTGAAGTATGCAATCTCCACATGACTGCCAAGAGTTACGGAAATCATCTGGCCAGCACAGGAACAATGGAACTCTCACTGCTGCAGAGTCATAATCCATATGGAGCGGACATCACAAAGTAATCTTAACTCTGAGAGCCTCACAAACAGTGAAGAAACAAAAGCTGAACAGCCAAAGGAGTGTTTGTGTAAAACAAAAGGAGAAATGATAAAAGAACAACTGTGACGCATGAAGGTGGATCTATTATGCTTTGGGGTTGTGGGACAGAGACTGGCACTGAAGTGTTTGAGAAGAATAAAAATCAGTTAAATAACAAATCATAAAAAGTCAATGTCTCACAGCAAAGACACTGAAGAAAGAAAGTCTATAGTGATCCACAGTATACATCAAAATCAAAACTAAACTATTTCCAGAAGGATTATTGTTTTGAAAAGGTCTTCACTGGCCCAATTTCAAGGATTTCAATAAAGGAAAACCTTGCCCACCTTGCATTATGATGAATTATTTTTGTACTCACTAAATGGACAAAAGTATTGAGACGTCTGACCATTACACCAACAGGATCTTTGATGACAATGCATTAAAATACTAGAGACTAGAGTTCATCCCAAAGGTGCTGGATGGGGTTGAGGTCAGGGCTCTGTGTGGCCAGTCAAGTTCTTCCACACTGAACTCACAGTCATGTCTGTATGGAGCTCGCTTTGTGCTCTGGGACACAGTCCCAGAAAAGGTTCTTCCCCAAACTGTGTCTACAAAGTTGGAAGTTTGGCATTGTCCAGAATGTCTTGGTCTGCTGAAGCATTAAGATTGTTTTTTACTGGAAGTAAGGGGGCTAGTCAAATATAAATGCCATCATTTTCTTTATATGGAGAATCAGATACACTCAAATTCATGGAGAGCTGACAGTTGTGCATGCCATTACATTGCCATGGCAATGTTTAATACAAAAACTAATCACTCACTAAGCAGCCTTTCATTGTCTGGTTAACTGTTGGGAGACTAATTTCCTTTACTGCCCCTATGGAAATGTGTAGTGCTGAATAATCACTAAAGCCAGTTTTAGTTTAAATACATGTGAAGCTCATTAGACATATGATGCTCAAATGCAAACATTGCAGTCACTTACTGATAAGTACTAATAATCTAACACTAATTACAGAACAAATTTTAGTATTTAGACACTTTCGTGAAATTAGTATTTAATGTCACATAATAACACTACACCTATCATACATTTGATGCTGCAGTCATGGAGATGTTTCATGCTGAAAATGTGTCATCAGATCAGAAGTGGCCAAACTTTGTCAAAAACTGTTTCTAAAATATTTTTCATATGCCCAGACTGCCCAGACACTTTATCTCCATCTGTCATTACATCCCAAACAAGTATAATGGATGTTATCAGCTTGGGCAGCTCTGTATCTATGTTATCTGCCAGAACCCACAAGATTAAACAGAAAAAAGTTTGCAAATGTAGTTAAAAGCAGGGTGGTACAAATTTCTTCCTCTTGCTTAGATGTGTCAACCTCTTATGGGAATGTACTATTGCAGCCAGCTAGTTTGTCATTTTAAGAGAAGTGGTGCACATCTTTGAAATATTTGTTGACATTCGTATCTCTTGCCCCCTTTCGTTGTCCATTCCTGCACAAATCTCATTTATCCTTTGATTTAATCTGTTCTTTGCCAACACATTTTTTTTACTTGTCTCAGCTGCCTCAGAGGCTCTACCACTTGTCAATCCGAAAGCTTCAGTTAACTGTAAATTCACTGACAGTTGTTTATCCATTATGCCAATAACTTGTCTGTCACAGATACTTTTCTTTGATAAAACTGGCAGAGATACATATGTACCAGTTCATGAACGCTTCTGTTGTGTTCCTCAGTTGTTTTTTTTCGTCTTGGTAAAGGTATCATTATCATTATCAATTTAGATCTGATTCTATGTTCAGTCTTAAAGCTACCCAGTATATTTATGCCACTGGCATCACTTATCACCAGTAATACCATTTACACAATTTAACAAGAACTCACAATAACTGAAATCAAAGTTTTCAAACATTAATATTGTCAATAAATAAAAGTACCATACAGTTTAAAAAATTCAAAAAACCCTGCAAAGATAATGTATCAAACAACAATACTATTGATATTAATAAAACCAGCAGAACACTGAAGACTATGGCTGGATGTGCCTGAAAGTTTATGATCACAGTATTCTCCTCAAAGCTCATCAAATTTGTCAGATTTAGAAAGTGAATGTGGGAGTGTATAGACTAGAGTACAGTACAAAGACAGGATAGAGATGCAAACATAATAGTCAAGACTGTAAATTAACTGTAATAAAACAGGTCATTAATAGAAAGAGGAACATCAACCTGATTAAACCAATTATAACCCATAAATGAACTTAATAAATGAACACAAAAGCTCCCAGTCCCAGTGCTGCCATCCCAATGCTCTACACATGTTTTTGTGTTTTCCCTACACTGCACTTCTGCCTCAATCTATGACGAGTTTGTTAATTAGTTACTGAGTTGAACCAGGTGTACTTGATTAGACAAAGCACAAAAATGGGGTTAGGAAGCCCAGGACAAAAAAGGACACGCATAATAGGGGCAGACAAAGCAAATACAAAAAGAGTTGCTATCAAATATAGGACTTTACACTAAAGCTATAGAACATCTTCACTCAAGAGAAAGTACACTAAGTAAGAACAGGCACTTTTCATAATTTTGGAATTCTTTACAGTGCTTCGAAAAATAACATTTTATACCAGAATTTTACCGTTAATGAGTGAAACTGAATGATAGCAAAAATAAAAATCTGAGCATTTGCACACATTAGAGAAAGTTTACACAAAACTGGAGGCACCACAGGGATTCCTTTCTAGCTGTCACCAACCCAGTACCAGTCAATGTTTTTAAGCAGTTTACTTTTTCACTCTGTAGCCACTGAGCTGAGGATAAGGCCAGAGAAATAATCACTTATTAAGGTTTTATGTAGAGTTACATATGATTCAACGATTAGCATGTTAGCCTTAAACCCCATTTCTGCCTTCAGTTTCCAGATAGCAGTACCCTAATTTTAAAGCTCACAACTCCCTCATACTTTGGTCCTTTTTCATGTTTGTCTTGCACATGAAACACCATGGTCTTAGCTTTCAAACGAGACCAAACACAAAAATGTACAACCTACGGTCACAAAGCAACATAGAATGCAATAAAGGATTTTATAAGCATTTGTGTCAAAGCCCTTGAATTCAGCAGTGTCTTATCCTCCTGGCATTGTAAATTGGGATGAAAACACATCTAGGCCAAAAGAATTAATATAATATATAATATATATATATTACAACTGTTTCAGTAAAGGCATACGTGTTTTCCATTCACAGACTCGTTTGAACCACAAGAGCCTCAGCTATTGGCTAGAACACTTTATTGACGTGAAAATCCTCCTATTACAGCAAAAAAACGTTTCTGGGCAGATCTTATTAAAGGTTCCAGAATTGGAACCTGGCCCCCTAGTGGACGATCAACAGGCTATGGACTGTAATAATGCAGCATGTTCTATTTAAGAATATGCTTTATGCAAGGGTCTGTTCAGCAGTCTCATAAAATATGATTTGAATAATAAATTATTCTTAATGACTCCATTAGGAATGCCTCGTGAAAAACATGTTCAAAAATACAATACAGTTTAGTAGTTGTCATTTCAATCTGCATATATCCGGATATATTTCAGAACAACAATGCTCAGGGTATATAAGTTCTCTAAAGCATTACTGAAGTCTTAGTGCTAAAACTGAAGAACTTATATATGACTTTGCACCTCACATCACGCTTTGCATTGACATTAGTGTCAGAGTGCTCATGGATAGAGTTTTAACTCTTGAACCTTCTCAGCTGTTTGTGTGGGTGACAGCAGTGATGGCTGAGTAATCAAGTACCTAGTGCTCCCTTGCTGCAAGTTCATACATAGTAATGAGATGTAGATCACTGTATAGATGAAAATGTGTCACCTTTAAATACCGAAGTCAAGGAGTTGTGAGCCTCTTTAGCTGCCTCTTTGGTGTACTGTAGGAGTTTTATTCCACTTGAAATATGGTGCTTAGGTTCTCTTCAATGTTTTGCCAATGTTATAACTGAGAATTGGCATCAAGCAAAAATGTGATTGTACAAAAGAGCCTGAGGTCTTGAGATCCACTGCTATCCATTAAAAGGTACTTCAGGGCACCAAAAGTGATTATTCTATGGCAAAAGTTATTACTCTCTGTTCCTAAGAACCCTGTTTGGCACCTTTTTAAGGGTGTATGACACTTAGCTTCTTCTTTGATGTGTCATTTCATGCTTATTCTTGTAGGTGCAGATGCAAGGCATCGATCCATCATCAGTCAGCACAGAGAGCGAAACAAGAGACGAATGGTCCCTTGAACAAGATCAGCAGAGCAATAGAAACACAGATAAAAGAGTTTTACTGTCAAACATCCTGAATCTGCTGGATCAGCCCCTATGTGCTCTTCACTTTTGCATCACATTACCATGCAGTGCAGGAAGGCGGCCTCAAGATTTCTTTCCTTAATATTAGAGCACACAAACAACCTTTGCAGTCGTTTTTAAGCGTATTTTTTGCTTCTCCTAGCAACCAGATTACAGTGTGCTTTCTAGGTGTGTAATTATGATAATGAACATATTCATGCCTGGCAGGATAATTAGCATAGAGAGCAGGGGGTCATTTAAAAAACCCACTCTGCCTTTGTAGCCAAAGGGAATGAGCTTGTCAACACTCTGAAGCCATGTGAGTGATGAATCATGGGTTTACACTTCATCAGCACAAATATTTAAAACCAACATAGCTCCATTAGAAGAACTTATGACTGGATTTTAATTCATATTGTGGTTGAAAGCCTGATATTTGTGAAACATCGTTAGTTTAACCCTTCAGGCCTAGCTCGAGTAAAAACATGCGTTTTGAAATCAATGATTTGACTCCACATGTGAGAAATTGAGTCTACATTCTTGAAAATTAAGGTGCTAATAAGGGCGCATATAAACCATTTCAGTTGCAAAAAGAACCTCCTAAAGAGTTTCGAAACTGCATAAAGCACAAGAATGTTTGGCACCAGAAATGTGGAACTGTTCTTTTTTTTCCATTTTCCTGTTTAATGGGTTTTGGTGAAGGATCAAATGAGTGTTCTCCACTGTTTTGGCAACACTTGCAGCTGAAGATAAATTCAGTTTAACAAATTATTTACCTTTTCAGGTAAGAATTATGGGGCAACACTTTGCAGAGAAACAGAGGTTCTTGTAAATGTGCTCAGCAGGAGCTCAGCAGGTACAAATGAGCAGTGTTGTATTAACTCTTCAGTCACTCCTGTTAACTATCTAAGAGATTTGTTTAGTTACTCCCAGTCAAGTTAAGACATTTTCATTTACAAAGTATATTTAAAAGACAGCAGGTGTCCACTGAAGTACTTCACAATGAAATCAAATAAGACATTAAAATATAGCTAAATATAAAACATAAATGTCATGAATTAACGCATCACAAATCATTCATCCCCACTTCCTACATGCACTATAGGGTTCTACATGCACTATAAGTGTTGGGATGCCAGGTTATTAAATCAACAGGGACATTTCATTCCAATTCATTTAATATGGAGTTGGTCCCTTCTCTGCAGCAACAACAGCTTCCACTCTTCCATTTGTGTGCATGTGTGAGCTCAAAAAAGTGCACCATATTAGTCCATGGCATCATAACTAATAAACTGCAAAGACAACTCTACTATACATAACAGGTGTGGATGGCTGTGGATGATTTTTATCAGAGCAATTTTTGTGACTGGTGAGCATGAAGAACCATTCTGTGATGCCGTTATGTGTCGTGTAGACAGGAAACTGCAAAGGCATCTAGATGTGCCACAGCAATGGAGGGCCATAACACCAGACAGACCGATCTTTCACCCTGCTGGTGCACTGATTCAGCTCCGTCAGACTACAATAAACACTGTGCCATAATGTGCTGTCCCTACAGGACTAGAGTTATTTCACCCTCATTTATTTGCCAGGATGTCTTCTCTGAATTCCTTCACTTCTTTGAATAAAGTACAGAAGAAACCAAGAGCAGGTTAATGCTAGTGCAGCCCAATTTACCACTCGGCCTGAAGAGAAAAGACTGTAATCCCCACAGCCCTGCTCAAGCATACAACAAGGCATCAGATAATACATCTGGTAACTTGGAATGAACTGATTCTTCTGAAAAGAAATTGATTCTTGCTACCTCAGAACCCCAGAGGAGAGCCAAACACAACTTCATCATGCAGAAAACAACACAAATTAAGCCCCGGTAGACACCAGCTATTCCTTTCATTTGTAAGGCTAAGGCCTGGAGGGATTTGATGTGGAACTAGACTCTGTTGTAGCCATCTGTAAAGGATCTGGTAGAGCTTCTTAGTGGAAATTGGCAGAGTAGAACCTGACAGGCTCGATTTTTACTGTGATACAATTTAAAATAATTTTGAGACCAATAAAAGTTTGCACCCTCATAGTGTGCTTTAATTATGGGTCTAATTTCCTGACCTTACAATGATACGGTCCTAATAGCTTTGATTACATGCTTTACTGAGGAGCTAATAAATACATTATTATTATAGTACAGTATTCCATCATCAGTGTAGTTTGCCCATTCATTCTTTCACCTGTAGTCCTTGAAGCTGCCCCTCTAACTGATACAGGCAGTAAATTCTAAGGATGCTGTGTTTGAACAATGCACATGTTTCTGAAGGCTGGCGCTCAGTAGTGCTGTGGAACAAATTATGCAAAATTAATGTACCTGTTCAAAACTCAGGGAGAGTTGAATGGGAAATTTTTAGTGGGTGTTAAAACATTGTCATTATGTGCAGTATCTTACGTGCAGGTGTCTTACCATGTGCAATATCATGCGGCATTTTGAAGTGGATGCTGATCACTTCATTATGTACAATATCTTCAGTGCAATAGTCCTTATGTGCAATTTCACTACTTATGTCAGTATTTTTATTACTTAAAATTACTACTGATCTATACTAAGTGTGGTCATAACTCACTACATTTGTGTCGGTAGATTTCACTCAACTGTGTTACTTATATATAGTAAGTACAGCATTTCTGTATATAGCATAGTGTATTTTCATATTGAGCTTTTTTTCTACAGATTTTTTAGATTCTCTTTATATTCTATTTTTCATATTGTATTTTTCTTTGCAGTTGATACATGAGCAATTTTCTCCGGGTTAATGTGTTTTATTCTGGTTTTATTCTGTTGGTTACATGCAGCTAAAGGCTGAATGCTGGGCTGAATGGCTAGCATTGGTTCTGCATGTAAAGACCCTCATTAAGAAAAAGAGGGTGGCTATTATAAATCCACCATGGCTCACCATGGTGTGCTGACTAAACGCCAAGGGGCCGCAGGTTTCTATGTCCTTACTGTCCTACTGACAGCACCCTTCAGCAATGCGGTGACTCCAATTTGCAACAGCGATCCGGAAACATGGACCCTGTCACCCGCTCTCCCCCTAGGATGTACATCGAAATGAGAATACTCTCAGTGCTCTCTCCCTGGTTAAATGGAGATAAAACGTAGCTTAGATGTAAAATGAAAAAGTCCAAGAAATTCTGCGTTTCTGCATCTTGAGCTGAGAGGTCTTAACACCATGCGCAACTAACAGAGCCATACTTATCTGACTGTCTGCTAATTGGAGCCAAGGGGTCTAATTCTAACACCTCATTATCAGCTAGTATTTTATGCAAAGCTGTTTAACTGAATAAAACACCAAAGCAGCTGCAGCAATACATTGCAGTAATTTAGGTTTATTTAACTGATTGCGTATTGCTTATTTAGCTTAGCAAGAGTTCAATTAATTAAAAAAGCAGAAGTAGCCGCATAGGGTCACACGTGGACATTATTAGGTATTAACCTATTCACTAAGGGAAGCAGTGTGCAGCCAGTAATGAGGGGTGCCCAGAGAGCAGTGTGTGTGGGGACGGTACTTTACTCAGTGATGACACTAGCAGATGGGATTCAAACACACAACCATTAATGTACAAAGTAAAGAGGCCCTTTGTAGTCACACACACCACACTACAGGACACAGTGCAAACAATGAGTGGGGATTGTATCTTCTGATTGCAAGGGCAACTCCCTAACCATCACACCCTGGTGACAGGGTCCAGCTGCCTTAGAGAGTGGCATTAAAACTGGATGGGGTGGTGGGCTGGGGGGCGGGCTGGGGGGCAATTGCATTGGTGTGTATAGATACTGACACATTCACACACCAATGGCAGATAACAGAGTGATGTAATATCTTAACAATATAACTCACAGGTAGCTTAGATCAAAACTTCACACACAGCACAGATGCCCATTTATCTATTATTTATTTATGAGGCAGCTTAACCAAGATTGCCAAACAAATCCGTCGCAACCTGAGCCATCGCTATTTATTTTTTATCATTTATCTAAAATGATAGATAGGTAACAAACATTCAGGTTGATATTAGATGGGTGGAGTGGTATGGAATAACAATATTGAATAAAACAGTCAATTACATTGTTGATCATTGAAAGTCACTTTTCCTCTGTGTGTGTGAGTCCATCACATTTTTCACACCACTCTGCAGCTGAGAGAGGTTTAATTACGCTATTTAAAAAAGGATTGTGATTTTTGTGTCTTTAGTTATGAAACACAACTGTCCTGCACCTAATAACATTGTTGCTGTAATTCTTCATCATGTTCTATGACTCACGTTCTAGACCTTTTTTTTTTTTTTTGCACCCTTTGGAGGAAAAATGTAAAATATCTGAAAATACATGGGTATGCTTAGCAATCAAGCATTTAAAAAATAATAATACTTTTAGGAACAAGAACAAAACACTCTTAACTGTGGGTGGTGGGGAACTCTAAAGATGACAGAGAACATTTTAGATTCATCCTGCTCTGATCTGATCAGCAGGATGCCTTGATCTCACTTATTCTATTTCTGACCACTAACGACAGAAGACTGCCATATCACTGAGTAGCTCCTTCTCCACATAAGATCTCATCATGCCTTCAGAACATGCTGCCACAATCCCAGTGATATACAGACATGGAACTGGGTAATTGTCACAAAATCCCATGATGGTTGAAAAGAAGGTCTCGGGGCAGCCATGCCTTTGCTTGGAATATTTATTGAGAAAGAAACAAAAAGTAAACACAAACCTGGCACAGTGGCCGATACAGGATACAGGAATACAGGAATCTTGAAAACGTGAAAAACCGGAAAGCACGAAAGCAACAGACATACAATAACTGCACATGACGTACAATGACCTGACAGTGAATGTGACACAAAACAGAACTTAAATACCTGAACACAAGAACACAGAACCAATCAGAACACATCATACAA
>JBBJLR010000133.1:2872186-2889582 GCA_037577145.1 Brachypetersius gabonensis
TACTTCCTGTTTATATACTATACGTGAGTCATTTCCGGTGCCGATTGACGTCACGTGTTCTGGTGCGTGTGACATTTTGGTAGATAAACTGCTTGCGGAAGGAATTTTGAGAAGGGTAGATTTGCCTGACTCTGTGATTGCTGATTGTTCTGATGCTGTTGAAAAGCATAGTGAGGGAAAACAGGAAGAGGAGTATAGCCTGAGTGACGAAGCTGTGGCGGAAGTCATACCTGTCGCCACCGGACTTCCTCATTTTGATCCTGACCCTGAAACACCAGTGAGTATGTGTTCTACTGCCGATTCCCAAGTACAAATTCGCCTAGCACAAATACAGGCTGAGGCTCGGGAAAATGAGCAGAAACGTGACCACGAGTTTCGTTTGGCTATTCGACGTATGGAAGTCGAGGCAGACAAGGAAGTCCGTCTCAGAAAACTTGAGCTGGAGGCAGAGAAGTCTGCAAGACTCATGTCTGTAAAACACGATCAGATGCAAGTCACAGTTGACGGTGATCTCCCAAGTAACTCATCATTCCCTGTGCAAACTTCTACTGGGTTTGACATTACAAAAGCTATACCAGTGTTGCCTTCATTTAGAGAAACAGAGGTAGATGCATACTTTGTAGCTTTTGAGCGCATCACTCTGGTGTTAGGTTGGCCCAAGGAGATATGGTCTCTGTTGTTACAATGTAAATTAATGGGTAAAGTGCAGAAGGTCTGTGCTGTGTTATCCATGGAGGATGGATTGAATTATGAAGTAGTTAAGGAAGCTGTATTGCATGCTTACAAACTTGTTTCGGAAGCTTCTAGAAAAAGGGCATTCTGTTTGGTAAGTGGATCAATGCGAGTAACGCCACTAATTACAATTCTTTGAAAGACTTAATCTTATTGGAAGAATTCAAACGACGTTTACCCGAACGTGTAGTGACGTACTTAACCGAACAAAAGGTTGCTTTACTCACTAAAGCTGCAGTACTGGCAGAGGAATTTTCTTTAACACACAAAACTGTCTATTCTAGTCCAGTGGGGCATGATCCTCAGAACACCAAGTCAGTGAGAGTAGAGCAAAGTTTTTCTTCTCGTAACAATCGCTCTTGTTTCTATTGTCACAAGCCTGGACATGTGATAGCGAATTGTGGTGTGTTGACACAGAAAACTGAACGTTAAAGTCTAGCATCTGTAAAAGAGCAAGATTCGTGCTCTGTCTTTGCTCCTTTTACGTATGATGGCGCTGTATCTATTACTGGTTCGGAAGTGGAGTCGATAAAAATTCTAAGAGATACCGGCGCAGCTCAGTCGTTGCTGTTAGAAAGCATACTGCCTGTCTCTGAAGACACTTTTTGTAACACTGCTGTTTTTGTGAGAGGAATTGAAATGGGTTTGACAAAGATTCTTTTACATTTGATACAGTTAAAAACAGATGTGGTATCTGGCACTGTTTGTATCGGAATTTGTAAAAGTTTACCAATAGAAGGTGTGTCTATGATCCTAGGCAATGATCTAGGAAGAGGTAAAGTTACACCTGTACTAGAGGTCGCATGTAGTCCAGTGTTAGAAGAGGATGTGGTACCTGAGAAGTCCACATTGTTTCCTGTATGTGCGGTTACACGCGCGCAGTCGCGAATGTTCGCAGACGTTGTGAATTTAGCTGATTCATTTTGGAAAGAAGAAGAATCAAAAGGGGAAATTAAGACACCACGTACAGATACTTCTGTACCAAAACGTATGTCGTGGGAAGGAGAGGTAGATGGTAAATTCACACGTGAACAGCTTATTAAGGCTCAGAAAGCTGATCAGACGTTAGTCAAATGTTTTGAAGACGTTCAAAACATGTTAGATAGGAATTCGAAGTACTCTCTAAGAGAGGGTGTGTTGTGTAGAACTTGGAATCCTACAGGACGTGAAGACACGGAATGTAGTTATGTACATCAAGTTGTAGTTCCAGTTGTTTTTCGTAAACATATCTTAAATTTGGCGCATGATCATTACTTTTCAGTACATTTAGGCATTACGAAAACATATGATCGCATCTTGCGACATTTCTTTTGGCCTGGTTTAAAGTCTGACGTTGTGGCTTACTGTAAGATATGTCCTACATGTCAGAATTAAACAATTCCACCTGCACCATTACAACCTGTTTCGTCTATAGGGGAACCATTCGAGAATATCATAGTGGATTGTGTTGGTCCTTTACCTAGAACCAGACGCGGAAATCAATTTACTATAATGTGCACTACTTCGAGATACCCTGAGGCTATCCCGCTCCGTAAAATAACTGCGTCAGCCATGATAAAAGCTTTGATAAAGTTTTTCTCTACTTTTGGATTACCAAAGACGTTACAATCTGATCGAGGAACTAACTTTATGAATTCCTTATTCAATCAGATGCTTCAAGAGTTTGGGATTGAACATTGAATTTCTAGTCCATATTACCCAGTCCGTATTCACCAGTCATTGAAGTCTATGTTGAAAACTCACAAGAAGATTGGGATGAAGGTATTCCCTTAGACTTATTTGCTGCACGCAAAGTAGTTCAAGAATCATTGGAATTTGCTCCCGCAGAACTAGTATTCGGTCACACAGTTAGAGGTCCTTTGAAAGTTTTAAAAAATCACTTGCTGTCTGAAGAGCGTGATGTTCCAAAAAGGAATGTGTTAGACTACGTTAGTGAGTTTTTGTAAGCAAAAGCTGTTGAATGTGCTAAGAAAGCATTACTTGAATCACAAGTTGCGATGAAGCACCGCTTTGATCTGAAAACTGTCGCATGTCAGTTAAATGCAGGAGACAAGGTGTTAGCACTTTTACCTGTCCCTGGATCCGCATTATCTGCGCATTTTTCTGGTCCGTATGTAGTGGAGAAAAAGTTGAATGAAACTACTTACGTTATTAGTACTCCAAACCAGAGACGTAAGAAAAGGGTTTGTCACATTAATATGTTGAAAGCTTACCATGATCGAAACACGGCAGATGTGTTATCTTCAAATATGTCCGAAGAGAAGATAACTAGCGTTCCTGTGAACACTATGGTTATTGTGCCTGTAAATTCGCAGGGTGAAGAATTTGCTACAACTCTAGTTCAACAGTTGGCACGTTTACAGAATTCGGAAATGCTTCTGAATTTGTCACCGTTGGTAGAACACTTAACAAATGAACAACAGGAAAACATTTGCGAGTTAATTCATACTTTTCCTGGTTATTCAGTGATGTACCTACGAGAACTAAAGTATTGCAGCATGATATCAAAGTGAATTATGAAAAGCCGGTGAGACAACACGCATATGGGGTTAATCCTGAGAAACGTAAAATTATGTTTGATGAGGTAAACTATCTCCTAGACCATGGGTTCTCCAAACCAAGCAGTAGTCCCTGGAGTAGTCCATGTATTCTGGTACCCAAACCAGACGGTACTTAACGATTCTGTACAGATTTCTGAAAAGTTCCAGGCAGACACCGTTTGTTTTGAAGTTAGTTTTGGTTAGGTAGGTTTAGGGGCTTACGTTTGGTTATTTTCATTCCTTTGGTGTGGTCTGGGCTCCAGTTCGTCGGTCGTAAGTACTACTCTTGTAAGATACCTGTATATATTTAGATTCCCATTTGTTTATTGTTGTTTATTGTGGTGTATGGTTTATATTTATTATTGTTGTTTTAAATACTGTGTATATACACTTTTAAGCTTTATATAAACTCTTGTAAATACACTTTACTTCTGTGTGGTGAGATTGGTTAGGAAGTGAAATTTGAGACCTCATCTGAACATAAACAAAACGGGTGCTATTTTATGAAAACTAGTTTGTTCACAGCAAATAGCAACACATGGATTTTATAGAGGACATATTTAGCTTTTGATCCATGTATAATATTATGTGTAAACTTGAGCTGGGTGGTCAGAGAGAGTTCGTGAAGATCTTGTTGCTTTACTGTTTCTCCATGAAAAAGTGAGCAAGCTAATGAACAACTTTTTGGACACATCCCTGCTACTGGAGTCAATAATTCAGATGATTTGAATGTAAATTATTTTATTTTGAGTTTATTTGCACGTAACTTGCTTCTTAAACATGTTTAAAGATCAACGTTTTCCGCGGGCCTGCTAGAGGGCGCTTCTGCACAAAAGGGTTAAAACCCTAAAATACGAGGACAAGATACAAAGCAGGGACACTGAAATGGGCTTCTTCTTATTTTTATGGTGGTTGACAACTTATGAACTTGTGGCGATAATACAGTTCGATTCTGAAAAAAAAAGGCGAGGATATTTGCGGCTTCTGTGTTATTGTGGGGATTTTTTGTGTAAAACGATGAGTTTAGTTCTTTAAAATATCAGCGTGTGACTGAATCCGCGACTCCTGAAAAACAAGGAGGATATTTGCAGTTTTCGCATTATTGTGGGTGTTTCCATTATCAGTTAGGTTCTCAGAAAAAAAATTCACGTTAGACTGAATCCATGACTGCTGATCCACATAAAAGTGGGGAGTTACTGCATATGCACTGAATGGTAGTCTGTCTGCTGCCTGGCCTCGGCACTGGTTTGTCAGCAGCGACTATCTGAGCTGCACTGCTCGTTAGCTAACAGGCTATTGGCTATGCTGAAAGAGATGACAGCAGCACCCTCCAGCATAAGGTAAAAGCAGAGAGACCAGGCTTGCCCTCAAACATGGACCTATTGTCAAAAACCCACATTGTTTTCAGACCACCACTTGAATATCCAGCAGTTCAGTGGCCAAATTCTGCTGCAGGCTTCAGGGTCATGCTGTACTGGGATGGGCCTGAGCTAATTTACACATCTCTTTAACAACATTCTCAGTAACTTCTGAATGCCACAGATGAATGCCATTAACCCCTAAATCCATCACTATCTTGTCATACCTATGGCTAACTCACAGATTCAGGTTGACAATGAAAAAACAAATATAGTCAAATATAGGTAGATGTGAAGCAAAAGATGTGAAGAAGAACTAATAATAATAATAATAATAATAATAATAATAATAATAATAATCATAACAAATCCTTTCACAAACCCAAGGTCGCTTTACATAGCAAAGAAATCCATATTACATAGTAATGGTGGAAGGGAAATATTAATACTGCGTTTGAATGATGAGATGGAGCAGCAGTCACGAAGGGTTTGCGGAAGTGAGTTCCAAATTTGGGAGCCATGGCACTGAACGACCTACCACCATGAGTGGAGAGTCTAGAGCGTGGAACAAGAAGAATATTAGTAAGAAGTGAGAAGTTGAGAAAGGTAGGGAGGAGCAAGGCTGTGGAGAGCTTTAAAAGTGAAGAGTAAAACTTTAAACTTAATTCGAGCCTGAATTGGTAGCCAGTGTAACTGAGAGAGAATAGGGGTGATGTGGGCAGAACATTCAGTTTGTGTATGAACTCTGGCAGCAGAGTTTTGTATATACTGTAACCTTTGTAAGGATTTGCTAGGGAGGCCGATGAACAAGAAGTTGCGATACTCAATGCAAGACATTATGAAGGAATGGACTATAATAAGAGTATCACTGCTAGAGAAGACTGGGCGTAAGCGAGCAATGTTGTGGAGGTGATAAAAAGCTATTTTTATCATATCTGACAACCGGAGCAGGCTTTACCAGCACACCATCAATACTGACCAAAAGATTCCCAGAATGAGATAATGAGGATTTGGAGCCCACTAATAATACCTCAGTTTTGTCAGTATGTAACTGCATCCAGAGCTTTAGGTCAGTGATGCAAGCTGTTAGAGAGTTGGGTGGAGAGACTGAGGGGGAGTGTGAATTGACGTATAACTGAATATCATTAGCGTAACAGTGAAAGTTAAGATCATGGCTACATATAATCTGGCCAAGGGGTAAGATGCAGACAAGGAAGAGAAGGGGTCCAAGGACTGATCCCTGAGGGACTCCTGACATCAAAAGGAAAGATGGAAGATTTATAAGGGCCCATTGTGATAAATTGTCTATTTGTAAGATAAGACCTAAACCACTGAAGGGCAATGTCTTGATGAAAGACGGGAGATAAGTATTTTGTGATTTACAGTGTCAAATGCAGCACTTAAATCAAGGAGGAGAAGAATATTGAGTAACCCATGGTCTGCTGACAGGAGAAGATCATTAACAACACGCAAAAGAGTTGTTTCAGTGCTAAAGTCAGCTTTCATGCTAAATATTCCATAACTAACTTTGAAGAATGGAAGGGATGTATTTTTGTCACAGTGCTCTTTGTAGCAATTACTTCCTTATTTGTGGTTTCAAATTGTTTGAAATGTTGTCATTGCTCTCATTTCTCAGTTTCAATGTTGCATTGAAAATATGCTTAAGAAAAGATGGGAGATTAAGATGTGTGATTGTTTAAACTTACCTGAATATTGAGGTTAAAAAAAAAAATCTGTCATTAGTAGATTTTTTTAAATCCAGTGAAAACTGTTGTAAACTGTAGCAAACAATGAAAGGAAGCTAGTAGTCACTAGTTTGCCTGTTATCATTTAAATAATGCTAATCAATGACCTTGTGATTCCCTAAACAATAATTAATTATTAAAATCATTACCATTACTGACTAAATTTTTAAACTTTGCCTTTAACTGCATGTAAATCAGTAAGCTATTTAAATGTACATTTAAATAAAATGCTAGGGTCACCACACAAGTGTTAGATATTTAATGAGCTATTAAGTGACAGTCAAAGGAATGAAACAGTTAACTAGTTAATTTACAGTTAAAGGGCAGTCTTTTAATACAATGTCATTTAATAGGATGTCAGACATGCAGTGCGGTTTCTGAAATAAATGGATAAGTGGTAAAAACCTGTAGTGGGCAAAAACATTTGGATGGTAGTTTAATCGGACAACTGAAAAGTACACAGAAATATTACATCCTTGTGCATCTAAACAAATTCATTCTTCGCTACAAACTGATGGTCAGTGGGCTAGCACTGATATGCTGAACACTAGTCACCCATAAAATGCTATGAAAATAGTTTGCACAACCCAGAATAATAAAATTAGTGTAAAAGTCCAGTGTCAGTCTATAAATTACTGGTTGAGCAACTGAACATTTTAGGCACTTCACATTCCAAAGAGCATTAGGACAGTCACCGCTCCATTGCTCAATCAGGCCGCCTCTGCGATGAACAGTGGGAGGCCAATTAGACTGCTCCGTTCACGCCGGAGATGACAGGAGGTTCTTCTACTCTCCGGGAAATGAACTTCGTCTATGGCTGAAAGGGCCATAAAGGCAAATTATTAGGCTTTCAAGTCTTATGGAGAGCAAACTTCAGAGAAGGGGTTTTAAAAAATGAGCCCACAGATCACTTTGAGCATCTATTGATTCAGGAGCAGGCTTTATGTCCCTGTTTAGACCAAGTGCTTGCGGCAGGGAACCAAGCGCACAGCAGTGAAGATGCTTTGATAGACAACCACAGACTACTAAAAAGTCCCAGCGGACTGATGAAGGTGGCAATCCACATCATCTACATATTGTTTTTATTTCCCAACTGCCCTTGAGGGTTGAAAACATTTTAATATGAGAAGCCCTATTCTTCCTTGAAAGGACAGAAATAGTCTACAAATGGTGAGCTGAGCAGAGGAAACATCTTCAGGGCAATAATGATGAAAAATTGCATGTTGTGTGGACCAAGGCTGATTAAATAAATATAGGTATAAAATAGCATTTTTCTAAGGCCAGGCCTTGCTTAGTCTAGCTAAGTGCCAGAATTAGCAAACACTTCAAAAACATACATTAGGCTATTAAAAAAAAACAAATAGTATCTTTCTTACACCAAAATAAAGCACTCCATAAACACTTACTTAGTTTTATATGATGATTTCACTGGTTGCCAGTTCCACCTGCTAGCTACCCTGCCCTGGCCACACATCACACAATATTCTCAAGCTGGGAGGATGAGGACTAGCACTTCTTTACACCTTTTATACTGCTTCCAGCACTTAGGAGAACACTAAATGCCTTTCCTGTTACATTGGCCAATTCCCAAATGAACGTTGAGGGGAGAGGGAGGACCATCCAGAAAATAAGCAAGGGCAAGTATGCTGTGTTGGACATTACCAGGGGATACAGCTCATGAGTTCTAGACTACATCACCAATACTTATGAAATGTTTAAGCTACATAACAAAATTAACAAATGTAGACAACATGTAAACAACACATATTCTTTAAAGCCCTGTATAGAGCACTTTCCAGTTGTGTGGTGGGAACAGTCATATACTGAAGACTGTTAAACATGCACCAACTACAGACACAACCTGGATTCAAATTACTTCATTCAACAAAGGCTGAAAAAGTCTCTACACTGAACTCCTTCCCTGGTCAAACAAATTTAGAGCAAATATTTCTCTCAGTGCAAAGTTGCATCATCTCGGAATGTGGGCTGCATCACGTCTATATTGCATTCATTATCCTGAGCAGTACAGATTGTTACTGCCACTCAAAGCTGGTACGAACAGGGCAACTGCCAATTCAGAGGCACTCCGGTGGTGCAATCTAATTCAACTATGAGCTGTTCACACCTGTGTTCATTCCTTTTGCAAGCAATGAAGTAAAAACTCTACATTCTTTCAAAACTGACGACAAGATAATGGAACGAGCTGTTCAGTTAAATGAACTAATAATAAGCGAGGTTCAAATCCTCTCCAAATTCTGAATAAAATCCCTATCCCTATCCCCCCTATAGCACCAAGGGAGATACACGGGATGCTGATATTAATCATAACATTTCCGTATGTGACTCACAGATGGTCATGTGATAATTAGAACCAGTGAACACTGGCACATCACACCACAGATGCAATCAGACATATGATAATGAATATTCGAAATTAATGCAAATTTGTAAGGTAAAATACTTGCAATTGAAAAGATAAAAATGTATTGCGGTGTCATAATATGCAAATACAAGTATAATCTTGAAAGAAAGTAAAGTAAAAAAAAACTGCACAAAAGTGAATTAGCCCAGTAAATACTCTTGAAAATAATGTGCCAGATTAAACTGAAAAGGTTTTCTTGGAGCAAGGCCTTTGAAAGACCACGTTTTGTTCCCTGAAGAAACTCCTAGTGACTGGTTGTTTTAATGGAATTATTTTTTTGTAAATAAGATGTGGTGTTACATCATCTCCATGGAGAAAAAGATTCTGCACAAATTAAGGGATTTTGGCTATGTCATGGTTATGCCTAGGACTCATGCCTTCTCTGTGGCAATTCCTACCTGCGGCCACCAGGGGTCACCACGAGACTGTGCTTGCTCCTAATTGTCTAGTCACCTGTTTCGTGTTCCCGGTTAGTCTTCACTGTCACATGTGTCATGTCAGTCTAATCATTTGTCTCGCTGCTCCCTGTCTGTCTTGTGTGTATATATAGTTTCATTCCCTTCTTGTTCACCACGAGAGCATACATTCACATTCCCTAGTGTAGTCCTAATAAAGTGTGTGAAGGTTGCCTCGGTGCTTTTATTCCTCCTCGACCACTTCGGGACCACGACGTGACAGAATGCTCTCGTCCTAATAGACACACCGCAGACCCCGCTGAAAACGGTGAGAGCACCTCCGTTGAGTCTGAGGAAGAAGGGGATTTCACATTTGGGTGGATCCGACGACCCTGGCTGTACCCCGGAGAGTGTTCGTCAGACGAAGTGTGGGACGAGTTATATCCTCCGGCAGTGGAGGTTCCCCGGGAGAGGACCACTACCCTACAATTGACCCCTATCTCCATCTCACCGCCCAGATCTCGAAAAAGACGTGGGAGGAGACGACGAAGAAAACCCCAACCCCAACCTTCCCTGGACAGCTACAACGAACCCTCCCCGATCGGGATATTCAACCTCATTCAAGGGGAACGTTCGGTGAGGGAGTACACGGAGGAGTTCCTCACCACGGTAGAAAACGACACGTGGACAGGCGGCATGCTCGTCCACGTTTTAATTGACGGATTAGAGCTCCCGATTTACAACCTGCTGACCCATGTTCCCTCGCTCCGAAACACTGGAATGGGCGATCCAGCTCAGCAAATACCTGGAACAGTGTTTACTTCACTTACCTTCCAGTGGCTCGAATCCATGCCTGCCGTCTCATGTGCCTCCATCGTCTGCGTCCACTCCCCAGCGGGACGCTCCACCTCCGGCACCTGCTCTCCTGCGGGACACTTCACCTCTGGCGTTCGCTCTCCAGCAGGGCTCTCCGCGTCTGGCGTCCGCTCTCCAGCGGGACGCTTCACCTCCGGCATCCGCTCTCCAGTGGGACGCTCCGCCTCCGGCATCTGCTCTCCAGCGGGACGCTCCTTCTCCGGTGTCCGCTCTCCAGCGGGATGCTCCACCTCCGGCGTCCGCTCTCCAGCGGGAAGCTCCGTCTCCGGCGTCCGCTCTCCAGAGGGACGCTCCAGCATCAGCGTCGACAGATTCATCAGGCGCTTCATCTCCAGCGTCTGCTCTCCAGAGGGATGCCCCAGCATCAGCGTCGACCGATTCGTCAGGCACTTCGTCTCCAGTGTCCGCTCTCCAGAGGGACGCTCCACTATCGATGTCGGCAGATTCGTCAGGCACTTCGTCTCCAGCGTCCGCTCTCCAGAGGGACACTCCAGCATCAGCGTCGACCGATTCGACAGGCGTTTTGTCTCCAGCGTCCGCTCTCCAGAGGGACGCCCTAGCATCAGCGTCGACCGATTCGACAGGCGCTTCGTCTCCAGCATCTGCTCGCCAGAGGGACGCTCCACTATCGGTGTCGGCAGATTCGTCAGGCGCCTCGTCTTCGACCTCTTCGCCTCTCGACGAGCCCACCAGCTCGCCTGCTCCTATCCTCCGGAAGCGCCAGCCAGCTTTCAGGTGCCTCCTCGTGAACTTCAGTGCTCAATCCGCAACTCAACGCTTGAGGACCGGGCGCGCCAATCGGCAGCCGGGGCATGCGAATGCCAAGCACCATCCGAGAGACATGCACGCCACCCTGGTCTTTCTGCTGGTCCCCCTGGCGAGATGACCGGCCTGCCGACATCTGCAGTCTGCCTTTCGTAGAGGCTGGGCGATGTTTCCACTGCTTTCGCCGGCCCTGACGACTTTTCAGCGGCGTCCGGTTGGTCGGCTTATGGCCCTGACTGCCCTGTACGGTCAGTCAATTTTCCTCCTGCTACGTCTGTAACCACCCAGACTGCCTCTGTAACCACCCAGACTGCCTCTGTAGCCACCCAGACTGCTTCTTTAATCACCCCGGTTTCTTCACTAGCCACCCAGACTGATCCTCTAGTCATCCCGAATGCTTCTGCAGCCACCCAGAATGCCTCTCTAGCTAGCCAGACTGCCACCCTAGCCATCCAGAATGCCTCCGCAGCCACTCAGACTGCTTCCCTAGCCACCCAACCTGCTTCTCTGACCTCTCAGATTGCTTCTTTTGCCACTCAGACTGTTTCCCTAACCACCCAGGCTGCTCCTTAGCTACACAGGCTGCCTCTTTGATCACCCGGACGGCCTCTTTGGCCGCCCATACGACCACTTCGGCCGCCCATACGACCACTTCAACCACCTACACGGCCTCACTGACTGCCCCGACTAACATTTCAGTTGCCCTGGTCTCCTCTCTGGTCTGTCCTGTCACCTCTCTTGCCTGTCCAGTCTCCTCTCTGGTCTGCCCAGCCTCCTCGCGGGTCCGTCCGGTCCCCGGTCTAGTGTGTCCAGCAGCCTCTCTGGTCTGTCCTGTCTCCTCTCTCGTCTGTCCAGTCTCTTGTCTAGATGATCCAGCTCCCTCGCTAGTCTGTCCAGCCTCCTCACTGGTCTGTCCAGTTCCCTCGCTGGCCTGTCTGGTTTTCCCTCTAGTCTGTCCAGTCTCCTTGCTGGTCTGTCCAGCCTCCTCTCTAGCCGATCCAGTTCTCCCTTTAGACTGTCCAGTCTCCTCTTTAGTCTGTCCAGCCTCCTCACTAGTCTGTCCAGTTCCCTCGCTGGCCTGTCTGGCTTTCCCTCTAGTCTGTCCAGCCTTCTCCCTAGTCTGTCCAGTTCCCTTGCTGGCCTGTCCTGTTTTCTCTCTAGCCGGTCCAGTTCCCCCTTTAGACTGTCCAGTCTCCTCTTTATTCTGTCCTGTTCTTCCTCTGATCTGTCCAGTTTTCCCTCTAGTCTGTCCAGTCTCCTATCTAGGCCACCCTGCTGCTCCTGTCCATCCCGAGGACTGCCCAGCCGCTCCGGCCAGTTCCGAGGACTGCCCAGCCGCTCTAGTCTGTCTTGAGGACGGTCCTGCCGCTCTGGACCGGCCGGTTGCCAACATCGCCATCGCACCAGTCGGACACTCGGCTGACACATCATCGGAAGGCGCGCCAGGCGGTTGTGCTCCGGTTCTATCTCAAGCGCGGCTACTAGGCGTTCCGCCTACTGCCTTCTGGATCTGGACTCGAGGTGGCACCCTGGTCTCTCCTCCGTGGCTACAGAGTCTGCCAGCTCCACCTCCGCCTCCTCTGCCTTGGGGTGACTGTTGTACTTTTTCATGGCCTCCCCTCTTCATTTTGGATTGAAGGGCTGGGGGTTTCTTCCTGAGGCACCCTGGAGTTGCGCCTGGACGAGAGTGTTCTGTCATGGTTATGCCTAGGACTCATGCCTTCTCTGTGGCAATTCCTACCTGCGGCCACCAGGGGTCGCCACGAGACTGTGCTTGCTCCTAATTGTCTAGTCACCTGGTTCGTGTTCCCGGTTAGTCTTCACTGTCACATGTGTCATGTCAGTCTAATCATTTGTCTCACTGTTCCCTGTCTGTCTTGTGTATATATATTTCCATTCCCTTCTTGTTTGCCATGAGAGCATACATTCACATTCCCTAGTGTAGTCCTAATAAAGTGTGTGAAGGTTATCATGGCGGTCTGCCTCTGTGCTTTTATTCCTCCTCGACCACTTCGGAACCACGACGTGACAGGCTAGAACTGTACATCCAAGCCAAGAACTATTTGGCAATGAGTGCAGAGGGTCATGATTTTGTCCTTATAAATCCAAATCTGTTGTTTTGTCAGTTTTGCAGTACATGGGTGGAAAGCTGTCATGGTCCTTCAGCTGGGAGAGCTGGTGAATCTAATGTACCTACACTACATCCAGCTCTGCGCTGAAGGATAAATGAGTGAAAGGCTGCTGAGTGGAAAAGCTTGACGGCTGTGTAAGTACAAAGAGCCGGTCAGTACATCTCTGATTATCACAATTAGTTAAAAAAAAATGTTTTGTAACGTGTAGCTCTTTGGAACAAATATAGAAATTCCAAAGAATGTGCATATTTAGTATATTTTCATACTTACTCAGACTAAAGGCAGATTGACTGAAATAATACTTTAATTTCTATATTTGTTCCATTGAGCTACAAGTTACATTTACTTCAATTAAAGAACTGATTGTTTTCAAGTGTCATTTTTTACCTGTAAGTACATTTAATGCACAGTAATGTGTTATTACTGTTTTTTAAGGTTATGTGTACCCATTTCACTCAAAATCAATAAAACCGACATCTAACTAGTGTTTAAATCTTTGCACTTGTCTGTACCACATTCACTAATGTTTACATTTAGAATTTTCAAAATAAGGACACAGTTCGAACATGTGGTCAGTCTGATGATGAGGTCAGTGATGCCTGATAATTGTTACTAATCACTACAATAAAGTCTGAGAAATAAAAAGGAAATAGAGCATGTTTTTTTCAGTTGTCACAACATAGGCCTGCTTCATTCTCTTTCATCTGTCCCTGGCAGCACGAAACAGTAAAACATTATGCCAGCTCACATCTGTAAATGAAACAACTGATAGAAAGAACAGTGGTGAATGAAGCAGCAAACTTCTCATTCGGGTGTCTTGGTCGTTGAAAAACAGTCGGAGTGTAACAGTCCATCAGGCTGTATTAGTATATAAATGAGCTGAACACCAGTCGCCATGTACTGCCCTCCTTCATGCTGATGTATAGTGAGCTGTATAATGCAGCCAACTTGGTGGTTAATTCACTGATTACTTCTACTGCCCAACAGATACTACTGTAATAATTATTATTATTATTATTATTATTATTGTTGTAGTAGTAGTAGTAGTAGTAGTAGTAGCAGCAGCAGTAGTAGTAGTAGTAGTAGTAGTAGTAGTAGTAATAGTAACAATAGTAGTATTAGTAGTAGAAGCGATAGTAGTATTAGTAGTAGTAGCGATAGTAGTAGTAGTAGTAGTAATAGTAACAATAGTAGTAGTAGTAGTAGAAGCGATAGTAGTAGTAGTAGTAGTAGTAGTAGCGATAGTAGTAGTTGTCTTAGTAGTAGTAGTAGGAGACGTAGTAGTAGTATCAGGAATAGTAGTAGCAGCAGTAGCATTCGTAGTACTAGTAGAAGTAGTAGTAGTAGTTGTTGTTGTTGTAGTAGCAGCAGTAATAGCAATAGTAGTAGTCGTAGTAGTAGTAGTAGAAGTAGTAGTAATAGTAGTAATTGTGGTAGTAGTAGCAGTAGTAGTAGTAATAGTAGCAATAGTAGTAGTAGAAGCGATAGAAGTAGTGGTGGTAGAAGTGGTGGTGGTAGTAGTAGTAGTAGTAGCGATAGCAGTAGTCGTCGTAGTAGTAGTAGTAGAAGTAGTAGTAGAAGCGATAGAAGTAGGGGTAGTAGTGGTAGTAGTAGTCGTAGTAGTCGTAGTAGAAGTAGCAGAGTCGTAGTAGTATCAGGAGTAGTAGTAGCAGCAGTAGCATTTGTAGTACTAATAGAAGTAGTAATAGTAGTTGTTGTTGTAGTAGTAGTAGTGGTAGTAGCAGTAGCATTAATAATTTTTGTATTATTATTAGTAGTAGATGTAGTAGTGGTAGTAGCAGTTGTTGTAGTAGTAGCAGTAGTAGCAGTAACTGAATGCAGCACACCTTCAGGGGTTGCATGGATGGGACATCAGGTATTTTGGTAGTTTGTTGGTTTGCTGTTTCATTCTCCTGTATACGCAACAGTTATCCGTACTTTAAGCTTCTGGCCCTGATTTTTCTCAGTGATGATGTCAGTGTATACAAGTTGCACAGAGGAACACTGGAGAGCATTTGACTGGTATAGACTACACTGCTTTTTGCTGTGTGAACTTCAATAAGTCTGTAATCTTTTCAGTGCACTGAGAACAAGCTAATTTCAGAGGAAATTCACCTTATTACAAAGCAGCGAAGAGGATGAATGTCTAATCAGAATTCGCAGACATAATGACCCTACAGATTTCAGGCAGCAGGCATATTCACTCCAGTGTCTTCACTAGAGCCTCATCATCATCTGGCCATAGAAAGTGGATCATTAATATTGTATCCAACTTGACATTTTGGATTATAGCACAACAAAAGGTCTATTGCATCTGAAAAATAGAAGCTATTTATGCAGTAATGTATGGCACAGTAACTGGGCAAAGCTAATACAGTATTCTTTTTTATTTTTAATTGAATTTGTGAACTTTATTTTGAAAATGGGCAAGGTTTATTATTTACACACAAGATCGGCCTGCTCATAAAAGGTCTACGTGCATGAACGCTCTATTGGTACAATGTGAATCAGGGGATGAATTCATTTTTCATTGACCTGGGATCATGTGTATATTTTGTACACACACGCACACACACACACACACACACACACACACACACACACACACACACACACACACACACAGATACCTCCATTTCACAGAGCAAGAAGATGACATGCTCTGCTGATTAGGCCTACCGTATCAGCTGAATGTCAAAGGAGAGGATTAAGACACTTTTATCCTCCTCCTCTTTTACCTACAGGTTTTTCAAGCATAATTGTCTTTTCCAACTGATTTGCTCTTCTATATAGAAGCCCAGACAAGAGCACTACCTGGAGAGTTCTGATATTTGATTGCAGAGAAACATAATAACATTGAAAGATCTCTTCCGTCCATGTTCATCCTATGCCATATTTCTGGACTGCGGGATCATTTGTTGTAAATCTTAGCAGACAAAAATATCCACCATATTTACTTTCTCATCATCAGTTGTTGTCAATGCAGCAATCTTTCTTGTTGTCATAAACTTCTTCATGCTGAGCTAGAATTTCATTTTCACTCTTTTCTCATAAAGACCTTTTAGGTCTGCTTGTTTTTCGGCTATGAGTTTAATGTCATCCACATGGACCACTATTCACAAGTGCGATTACAGACTGTAGCCTGTCTATTGTTATCTATTATACACCCTAAGCAGTCAGTTTCTGATCACAAGACACAAGCCATTAACTGGATGTTAGACCATAATATTTCTAGTATATTTCTCATTGACCTGGGATAATTTGTATATTTTGTACACACACTCACACACATGCAGATACCTCCATTTCACAGAGCAAGTAGATGACATGCTCCACTGATTAGGTCTACCGTATCAGCTGAATGTCGAAGGAGAGGATTAAGGCACTTTTATGCTCCATCCAGAAAAGAAAATTGATTTGAATATACTAGCAGTTCTGTGAAATTCATATTGCTTGATATACACATAAAAACCAAATCACTTAAATAAGATGAGCTATAAAAAGACAAAAATGATATTTTTAATTAAAAAACAGAGGGCAGTTTACATCAGCTTGCAAAGGTGCCAGAGAGGGTTCTATGGAGTGATGCCACAGACGAACCACTTTGCTCTTATATATTGAGATGTGCAAGTTACAAGGAGCTTTTTAAAGTTTTAATGACCCACAGAAAATGTAACACTTCTATACCAATTAATGCTTTTTTTATAGATCCACACATCCAAGCTAGGAACCATACAGAAACCTTGAGAAGAAGAATTACGCAAATGTGACAGATCTTAACATAAATGGCAGCGGGCTTTACACTGCAGGTAGATGTCATTCAGAGATCAAGGCATGATGGTAATGTTTCTTCCCTACAGATAAATGGAGAAAATACACTGGAACAATTTAATGGCCCCTGAAAACATAATGAAGACAGAGAATGTTATGGTGTTTCTCAGCTGGGAATTAAAATAATGATACACTTTAGAAAAAAACAAAAAACAAAAACAAATTAGGCTGAAATTAGAAATGAGAGACAAGCAAGGAGGAAATAAATAAGGGGCCATGTCTGAGGAGGCTACAGTAAATGCAGGGTCATAGTAATGATCGCCCCCACCACTCTGAGCATCTCTCTCATCTTTCTTTTCCTCTTCCTCCTATTTCAGCTTTTATTTTGGTCATATGTAGATAAAGGTAAAGCTGTCTATCACAAATGTGTAAATATTGCTACAGTAAGTGGTGAAACACTCATCTTGCTCTTCCAGTGTTTGGTCACTCAATCAGATACATTTTGTACTTAAGGACACCTTAAGGACACATTATAGGTTCTCTGTCTGTCTGTCTGTCTGTCTGTCTGTCTGTCTGTCTGTCCCTCTCTATCTATCTATCTATCTATCTATCTATCTATCTATCTATCTATCTATCTATCTATCTATCTATCTATCTATC
>JBBJLR010000133.1:2899909-2910964 GCA_037577145.1 Brachypetersius gabonensis
AGATGTGGGAAATTCCTCCTTTGTTAGTCAAATTCTAATTTCACCTGACTGTCAATTACTGTCATGAATTTATCAAACTTTATCAAACAATTCAGTTGGTGGCCTAGTGGTTAAGGCATTCGCCCTGTGATCAGGATGTCCTCCCAAAACTGCTAGGCACCTCTGAGGCTCACTGAGCAAGGTACTGTCCCCACACACTGCTTTCTGAGGGCTGTGTTCATAGCTGCCTCCTGCTTCACTTGGTGAATGGGTTAAATGCAGAGGAAGTATTTCGTTCTGTTCACACTGTGTGCTGTGGTGCGTTCATGTATGACCAGATTTTCACTTTCACTTTAAATGTTCCTAGAAGTTCATAAATGATGTTCATGGCATTATGTTCTTGACTAATTTTGACAATTGAACAGACTTTAAATGATTTCCCTAAGAATAAACCCTACTGCACCCTCTCAAGTATTCTCCTACTCCATCTAGTCTCAGAAGGTGTCCACTGCAGAGTGACTTACGTCTCACAGAGGTGCCCCTGCTCCACGTGCTGCTCAACCTTCGCCAGCTGACGAACATGCAGTGTGGAATGGGGGAAAGCTGCATGCATCCATGGCAACCCCAGCACTGACATCAAGATGTTGATAAATCCAGAGAGCATGAGATCCCAGTGATATGCTGTTCCCTTCAGCAATCTGAAATACACACACACACACACACACACACACACACACACACACACACCCCAAAACTGAGTCTGTCTGTACAAAACGGACATAGCCCGAATGTACGACGGCTCAGTGATCCTGGAGAAAGCTAAATTATAGCAACCGAAGAGGTAGACAAGACAATCATCATATATAACTGGGCGCTATGGTTGTACATGCCATACCTTCAAAATCAATAGAGAAACGTGAGTTCTGGAGCGTACCTGTTCTCCGGAGCATTGGTGAGGGAGATCACAATGTTCTGGTCGATGAAGATGAGAAGAGCAAGGAGAAAACCAAGGCCACATGCACCCAGCACATTCATCCCTGACAGCTTATTTAAAGCAGCAATGTTGAACATAGGACCTTTATAGTAGTTGAACACCGGAACTGTGGGCAGGCACAGAGCAGAAATGCCTCAAAGAGCTGTTTCAGTGAGAGAATGTGACGGAAATGCATAAATACGCAAAAACAAATTCAGATTATCAGATGTTTCATGCAGGACAAACAAATAAATACAGTTCATTGTATTGCTATGAGGCATTACATTATACACTCTGTAGCATTAGTACAAACTGAAAAAGAGAAATCTTTTCATTATTATGTAACGGATAACAAACTGCAATTACTTTCCGCAGGCCTTCGATCCCACAACAAGCAGGATGTGAATTTGATATGCTTTCATCAATTAGGTTGAGGCAAACAAATACAAAAAAGAAAGCAAGGAATGTCCACTGTGACACATTTCTTAACATGGTCCTATAAGGTCTTCAGCAAGTAACATTTCTTCTTATTTGTTAGCTAAGAAGCTAGTGCTAATTCAATCCAAAGAACAGAAAAGAGGGACCTCCAAATTGTCTACTTTTGCCTCTGTCCCCAGAAAGATGGACTGTCTGGAGGTCCCCAAGGAGAAAAAAATGCAAGCTTTGCTGGATCGCCTACACATGAATGTACCCAATGGTGTATGTGTGTGTGTGTGTGTGTGTGTGTGTGTGCACATGCACAACAGTGTCTGCTTTAATAGTTGCCAAAAAGGAACAAATAAACTAAAATGAAACTGTTAATTGTGATTATTTGTACGCCATTTAATTGTCAGGTAATATTCTGAGGTTGTGATGTAAAATATTATACCAGACACTCACGTTCAATGTGGATGAATAGATAGGAGCCCACGAAGGAGAATATGACCACGGAAATGGGTAAAGCACAGTCTGACACCACCTCTCTGACTCTGGCATGGAGAAATGGGCTGGGGAACACCAAAGTATAATGTTTATACATCTGAGACAAGACACTCTTAAACGGATTTCAACACAATTACACATATCTTGAGTCATTACTGTCCCAGCACTTATATCCAACACAGACTAACAAACTCAGACTGCTGTTATTGCAAAATTCTCAATGCCTTTTAAAAACATAATGAAAAACATGATTATTTCTATTTTGTCATAATGGTTGAACCAAGTAGATGATCTGAAGCAGATGAGCTTGAGGGGAAGGGGGTTGTGGTTACATTTCACGTTTAAGGGATAATCGCTATAGGGTGGGCTGGATCTTGAGAAACTCTGGAAAACAATAACCACTGCAAAAATGTTTCTCAGGTTTTATCCCTTATATGTGTAGGTATTGAACTGAACTGCTGACAAGATTTCTCCAAATTCTTATTAAAAATTTTTTTCTTTAAACCATCATTGAACACATCAAAATAAGAGAAATGATGCAGTGTTTACAGAACTCAGACAAAATGGCAATAATTACCTTTGATGCACTTCTAGTAATATTTAACCATCCAACTGGTCTCATTGTGAGAGGTGAGTGTTGAATACTCTGCAGTGTTTTTATACTTTTCCTCATTAAATAAGATTCAGGTGATCACTAATCAGTCCCTCATGAAGCGGAATGAGGTGCTTGTGTAGGAATTTAACAGACATTGGCATGGAATGGTTGTCACTCAAAGAGATGCTGATTTAAAAATAATTTCCAGAGCTGTATTTGTTCATTGTAATGAAGATTTCTAATTGCCTCCGTCATCTGACTGCGTCAGTCAAGCCAGAGTGGTTCCTGACCTTTAAAGAAACTTCCCAATACATCTATTTTACCACTAGCTAGTGAGGGCTGTTACAAAGCACAGCACAGTTACCTTCTCTTGATGAGAAAAAGAGCATAACCAAGCCACAGAGTCCCCAGCATAAGCAGTAGACAGAGGATTGGGCGCTCCCTGGTGCACAGTATGAGGACTGCAGGCAGGGAGGTGGCTGTGCTGTGGTTTGCAGGTTGCAGAAGATCATCAGCAAGCAAATGCAACTCCACCGCACTGCTGTTCACAAGTCTCGGCCCATGGTAATACTTATGGAAGACTAAGACAAGGAGGAACAATGCTGAAGCTACATAACCAGTATACAGTTTGTACCTGAATATACACACAAAAAAAATCAACATCCATGCTGAGTTTTGAATACACAGAATACAAAAGGCATGTGGCTGCAACCTTTCATTCCATTCCCAGAAGGAACGTGCCTTATGCAGTGTTTCCCGAATGCAGTCTTGAAAGCCCTTGGAAGAGTGTTTCCCTGTTTTAACAAGTGTGTTTCCTTCAACATAGTCTTGATAAGAAGATTAGTTGGATAAGTTGTTTTGGGAGCAGGGGAATCATTTAAAAAATGCAAAGAAGAACTGGCTGAAACATAATAGCTGCCCACTCAGGCAGTGTTCCCAGGCAGGAAGGTATCCAGTCACAGTCAAATTGAATTGTCTCAAGGCACAGACTAATAAGAGATCTAGGCATTAGGACAGCTGCCCTCCATTTTGGACACAGCCACTGCCTTTTTTATAATTAATAAAAGTTAATCTAAATCAAATTGGGCGACCCAATTATTAAATAAAAGGAATAAAGTGTGATTGGAATCAAAGCCTGCAGCCACACTTGTCGTTTGTGGACACCAGTGACTTCCCATGTAGAACAATTACATTTTGTGTTTGTAAAACTACACTAAGCAAAGTCTGTTATTATTTTTTTTCTTTAGAAAAACAATTTAGTGATTCTACAAGGTCATGGTCATCCATCCGTTATCTGAGCAGCTTAATTTTGGGTCACAGGGGGTGCTGGAGCCTATTCTAGTGATCTCATGGCAAAAGATTGAGAAGCACCCCAAAGGCTGCAGCTCAGAATAACGGTACATAGCCACACCACATCATTTATTCTCATCAAAAAGAACCTCAGTATTTTGTGTACTATCATCAACAAAGAACGCATGAGTTTGTGTTTGCAGTCTCGTTCTATCTTTTGAACTACGTTCGCCCAGTCAGGTGACAGGTGACATGCTTGGCGTCCTCTTTCTTCGAGTCAAATTAGCTTGGTCGTTTGAATGCGTGTTCAAAGTCTTCTGTCACAATGTGTTTCAAAGAATGTGAACTCACTTTTGATGGTCCCTTTCACAGCATCACCCACAAAGGCAATTGAGATGAACAAAGCTATGACTTCCTCTGTAGAGCTGAGGGCACATAGCATACACTGAGAAACCAATCTCGCCCTTTATCAAAGCATCCGAAGACACAACATGTAGCTGAAGGCACTCCAAGAACAGAGATGAGTCGGTGAAGGATATTTGTGAAAAACAAAAAACAATACAGACGAAATAGGAAAGATACAGTTTCAGGAGTAACAAGGATGCAATTTACTTCTAGATTTGCAATAGCTTAGCAAGGGGAAAACCCATTTTTTTGCTGTAGAGCAAGGAAACAGTTCTAGTATGTCTTATAAAGTATCTTTTCACTGACCGTTTAAAGAGCTTGATGAATAGGCTGACATTGAAGACGCCTCCCACTATAAGGAACAGGCTATTCCACAGGCCGATACAGGCATAGAACGCAGGGAAGTCAAGGTCATAGTCGTCACAGATACCTCTGATAACTGTAATACCATAACAGGGAATATTGATTCAACACAGCAGAGAACTAGCAAAATGAACTGCGAGGAAGATTTTGAATGTGTACCGCTGATGAAGATGGCGAGAGGGGCGGTGGTCAGAGGAATGACCAGAGGGGAGCCGGAGAACAGAGAATAGATCACACCCCCAATACTCTGGCCTACAATGGTCTTCTGGACATCTGTGAGAAGCAAAAGCAAATACAGACTTGCTTCACAGGTCTAACTGCCAATGCCATCTTGTAAATAAAGTGATATAAAAGGTTCCTATTTATACATTTTATTCCATTTAGCTGTCATTTGGTGACAGTTATACAGATAAGGCACTAGCATTTAAAGAAAAACAAACAGATACGCAGTGTCTTTTGACAGCGCACAATAAGATTAACTCATGGCCTGTCAAAGACTGACATACCTATGGAGTGATTTGCAGTCTATGTTCACATTAATGTGTGCATTTCTTTTTGCCAAACATGAAAAGATTTGAGCTATAAAACGACAAATAATATGGTCTTTTCTAATCTATTTTTTGAATATTAGATTGGTTGTATATCCAATATGTAGTCATATACAAAAACACCCTATTCAAAGTGAAACTAAGAACTTTAATTCAAGAAATACATAGCAAAGGTGCAGGAACATTTGCACAACTGGGTCCTGTTCATCTTCCAGTCAATAATGGTTTTAATTTGATAAAAGAACATGCAGGTCCTTTCAGGGCTAGGGTATGACTACACTAAAGATGGAAATGGGTCACTTATAAACATGAATACAAATAGAAAGTTACTCTGACCTGAAAGCAACTTTCTACCACAGTGTCCTTGAGCAAGACACTTAACCCTCACTGTCTCCAGGGGGAATGTCCCTGTAACTAATGACTGTAAGTCGCTCTGAATAAAAAATGCCTGCCAAATGCCACTTTACCTTTACTTAACTTTTACCTGAGCAAAATTGAGCTATAAGACTCATAATGTGAATTCCCTCTATAATTCTCACCCTCAAGAAATCTTAAAACACACAGCTTCAAATATATATATATATTTGTTTGTTTTCTTTTATATTTTTAATTTGCATTATTATTTTATGCTTGGTTTAAAGTGTCTTGAAAGCTGCCATTAATGATATTAACGATAATAATAATAATAATAATAATAATAATAATAACATGAATGTGTAGTACAGACCTATCTCTCCCTGTGTGCTCTCATCATTGAGGGAGCCGAAGGCAATGGCAGGCAGCAGGAGGGCGATGTAGAGGAAGATGGCCGTTGTTGTGTACTTCAGCAGAGATCTGTTGCTCCCATACATTCCTGAGGAGACAAGCAGCACATTGGCTTATAGTTCAGTCCATTCAGCAGGAGTGGCAGTTTAGAGCTCCAGGCGTCTAGTGTATTTCCAATGAACTTTCACAGTGAAGCAAGTCATCATTTGTGTTTAGTGACCTTTGTTAGGCCATATTCATACATTTTGGTTAAACATGAAAGCTAAAAGCACTTGAAATTTTGCAATAAAATTGCCATTTGAATTACAAAAGAGATTAAAATTTTCTTATATGTTTTACCCCTTGTGCCAAGTGATACTGAGAAGGTTATTAACCTTCATGACCTTGACCTGTTTCTCAGTATAACATGACAGTTTATTGCAAAACTTATGCATCTCTATAATGTATACATCTTATACATCTTATATGTACCCCAGTTACTCAGCACAAACAACATTGAAAGTAGGCCAATAACAAAGCGATGGAATTGAAACTTGTACCAATTCTTGTACTAATTACTCTAATAAAAGGACTTTCATTTGACAGTGAGATGGCATTATATTCAATTTTACATTCAACATCTTATAATCACTGGTCTTTGTAAAAAAAATCATAGAAAATGAAAGAAAAATAAAAATAAAAATAATTAAACAGGTCAAATTAATCAAACCGTTAGATAACTGTTTAAAACCCAATTTACCACTTGGCAAGTGCTCCCTTTGTATTTCATTGTATTCCATTCTGAACCTAAATTGTCTGAACTCAAAAGCTAGTGGGAGCAATCACTGTTAACATTTGAGGCCTTTTGGCAGAACCTCATAATTCTAGATGCAATCCTGAACACCTTCTCTGACTAATTCTCCTCCCAACAGGTCACCCTGTTATAATGGAGAACGTGAGCGCACTTTCAATACCTGACTAGTAAAAAAACAAAGCCATTGCCACACACTCTGAATATCTTTAAACGGTCTGAGACAACACAATCTCTGGTGTGCAGTCGTCCTAATCTTGTGTTCCTACAGATGCAGTAATACACAGAAGACTTGTACACATTTAGTATTTTTAGTATGAACTCTTTAGCTGTAACAATGCATTCCCAAAGTCAAAATAGAAAAAGTATTCATGTATAAGTACTCTGCATAACCATTCACATCATACTTTGTAGAGAACTCTTTGGTTACAATAATGGCAGCAGTTCTTTTAGGGTGTATATATATGTGTTGCAGATTTTAGGAGTCATTTGTCCTTGTTTTTCTCAGCAGAATTGATAGCGATGATCTGCTGTTTTCAAATAGTGCCACAGATTCTGAACTTGGTTATGATAAGGGATTTGAGCTGCATTTTGAGTTTCACATTTTGAAACATTCACCTTTTTGTTTTTGTGCCATTTCATGTCATTTTGGAGTTATACATAGGGAAACTACCAGTTGGTTATGAGTTGTATGTTTATAACCAACTGGAACAGGCTCTCCTGCAATATTGTGCGGTATTTGTACATCAATTTTTCCTTCAACTCTGACAAGATTCCTAGTCCCAGCATATCTCCATTACATAATGGTGCCACCACCATATTTTACCATAAGTATAGTGTTTCTTGAGGCATGGGCTGTGTTAGTTTTCCACCACACAACCCTCTTGTAGATGCCTATGTTATGAAGAGATTTTTTTTTTAAATCCATGCACCTTCAGTCATCTTGACATCTTGCACTGATGCCTAATTTTGAAAGATAGCCAGTTCTAGTAAAGGACTGGGTGATGGACTTTTTTTATAACAGATCCAACAGAACTTAATCAAACTCGTCAATACATTTTGTAGCCATTTCCTGCTTTGTCCATTTTAATGATTTATTTCCTCTCATTAGCAGAAGGCTCCTTTGTCTTCATATTTGCAGTGATTTTTAATAAAGAAAATGGCCTTTACAAAGGTTGCTTTTTGTATCCAAAGAGACAAACTTTCTTCAGGACGTAAATGTTATTTGACACAAATTGTGTAAAAAATTATGATAATTTTAAAGGAGGATGAATACTTTTGCAAGTTGAAGGATCTACAATTAAATTCACAGACATATTATAGAAAAAGTTTCTCTCTCATCTGCGCAAGTGACACTAAGAATGGAAAGTGAATTTTGTCTTTCAGCTTGTTGTTTGAACTTATAGATCCTTTTAGCCTGGTATCAAACAATTGTGACAAATTATTTTTGTTTTTTAGTGCAAATTTGAATTTATTTACTAGATTTCACTTTGCCTCAACAAAGCTTCCTTACTCTCTATCTTTGTTTGCTTATATTTTTGGAAACACAATTTGACCCTTGCTACATAAACTGTAGTGATGTCACATCAACACGGGTGATTTCATATGCTGTTATGAGTAGTAATGACAAACTATGTTCATTAATATATATCATGTTACCATTACCAGTGGCTGTCATGCCAGATGCCAAAATATTTGATCACTTATAGTCCCTTCATGAATCTTATTATGATTATATCTGGATAGGGCTTGTCCACATAAAAATAAATGCACTCAAGATGCATTTAAAACAACCAAAATAGTCACATTCAACAACCAAAATCCTCTCAATAATGTAGCGACACCCCCCTGCTGTTGAGCTTATGAGGAACAAACTGTCCTTTTAGTCTGCTGCAGGTTAAAGAGGGATTTCACAGCTTCCTAGCTTTGAATTTAAATTGGTGGCCAACTTTACCTTTTGATCGATCTGTGGATACCAGTCATATGAAAGGTGTAAATAAGGCATGAAAGTTATAGTATTTGCCATAACAATTACCAGGAATGATAACATAACTGTCTTCTATTAATGTACCTGTCATGACAGCTCGCAACAACGCCAAGACACGTCAGTCGAAATGTACCAGCAAGTAAAGTGCAAAACATCTGTTGCTTGAAGCTATTTTTGCTCAGGGACATTTGGCCACAATCTGTCCAACAAATAAAATGAAATAGTAAATCAGCTTTAAGTACAAATACAAACCTAACCTAACCTACAGGAATTTACTTTATTCTGATATTACTTGGACACACATTCTGTAATGACATGAGGGTCGAGTCAAGCAGGATGTAATGGCAGGATCCAAAAGGTTTAAGGCTAAAGAACAAGTAACAAACACAAACACAAAAATACAAGAAACTACAAAAACAGAAGATTTTCTAATGAAGAACATGAACAAGAGCCCCACAGAAACTAATAAACAGGTTTAACAGGCCATGAATTCAAATCCCAAGACTGCTAGTGACAAAACTGAGGTACCCTTGAGCAAGGTACCGTTCCCACACACTGCTCCCCTGGTGCCCCCTGTTGGTGGCAGCCCATTTGGTAAATGGGTTAAATGTAGAGAAAGAATTTCACACTGTTCACACTGTGTGCTGTGCTGTGTTCACACATGACTATAAGGAGCCACTTTACCAAAACACTAGAAAACCAACACAGATTACCATAAAAGAGGTCCCAAAGCAAGAGCAAAGTAACAAGAGGTTCAACAAAGAATCCACAAACACAGACTAAAATATGAGGGTATTTATTAAAATGAAGGAAATTAGAACACCTGGGCAGGGGCGGAGACAGAAACTAGACAGAATAACAAGGGGCGGGGCTAAGGCGGCGTTAAGACCAAAGCATATTTACATGGAACAGATTCATCAACAAAAGCACATGGAGAATGTAAACCACAACAGACCAGAAAACCGGGAGAAGACATCATTATTAAAAGCCAAAAACCTGGAAAAGAACTTTTGGCACATTTTTCTGGCAGAGCATCTGGGCCTACATTAGTGAGGAGCTGCTTTTGCTGTCACTGTTTTATCTGGAGGTTAGAGGAAGTGATCAAATAGATTTCTTCTAAAGGATAAGCCCCTCGATCCTGCTTTTCTAGGATATTTGAAGTCAGCCATTGAACAAACACGTCTATATTCAGTATCTGTCTCTAATGCTGAACGAGTTTGTGGAATATTAAAAGAAGATACTTGCTGAACCAGTACAGCCACATCTAAGCAACCACAGCTCTGTTAGATGACAAACCATTTTCCAGAAACAACAGCGACATGCGGACACCAGCAAATTTATTAGAGCTGACAATTATTTCCATATTCATAATTTATAATGCAATTAACCAATTATTCCCTCTCACTTTGTCACATCACCCACATTTAGAGCTCAGTTTGTGTGACAAGTGATCTCTCCTTTTATGATACAATGAAACAAAATAGTTGTCACCAGCACTTCCTGCAAAGTGTTGCAATCTGGACTGATTGTCATTTGAACAATGTGGAGCAATATTGAGAGCTTTTGAAGCAAACGATCAAAGTAAAATATTACAGAAGTATCCATTTATTTCCATAATCACTATTGATGATGAATAATCACTATTGTGGAATAATCATGGCTTTATTGTTGACATCCTGGCTGGTGCACTGATGGGAGGACAAGATAAAGTACAGTAGACTTGAGTGCAATACATGCAATGCAATATATGCTCTAAGGTCACAATAGCATACATTCAGGTGATGTATTGGTCAGGAAGGTCATATGAGTTGTCATGACAGATTATATCCATTAATATAACAGTATTTTAACTGTTAGTAGAATCCTTGACTAAAAATCTTTGTGACATAAAGAGACATGACATCTATTACCAAAGGTTTTTTTTTACACGACCTGTTTATGGCATAGTTATGTCAATGTTGTCTAGCAAGGTTTAAGTAAAATATTACATAGATGTGTATGTCATGCCGCCAGTTCCAGGCTCAGAACTCCCAACAACCTCCAGGAATCGCTGTAGCTGGAAATAGATCCCAATATATTTGAGCTCTGTGGACATTCCTACCTGTTTAGCATGGACAAAAAGGCTATCCCAGCCTGAAGTTAGCTTACACAGTCAACTGGGAAGATGAAAGGAGTTTTTGCCAGACCCGGCTCTGCCAAGGAAGCAGTGAGTGATCATGTAGACCATATGCAAGTACAGATGTACAAAGGTTTGCTACATCTTGGGGGATTAAGCTCACACACTCCAGCCCAAGATATCCACCATGCAGTCTATTTGCAGAACATATGTTAGAGTGTTGGGCATGCATTCATGGAGGCATACCACACACACACACACACACGCACACACACACACACACACACACACACACACACACACACACACACACACACACACAC
>JBBJLR010000133.1:2911064-2924915 GCA_037577145.1 Brachypetersius gabonensis
ACACTACTGCGTTACAGCAAAATGTAATACGTTACTGTAATACATTACTTTTGTAACGCATTACTCCCAACACTGATGGCTAATGATAGCATGAAGTACAGAATGGCTAATAGCATGCAGCCTTGAAACAAGAGGACACAATGATACATTCACTGGAACACACAAACAATAATAAAAATGTTTCTCCTCTCCAGACAAAAGAAGATTCTCTGCGGACACACGCTAATTTGGGTTATGGTCAGGGTCAGTCACGTCATGCTCTGTGGTTAAGGGCCGAGCCCAAGGCCAGACTGGCTCTGACTCTTTTGCTGGTTGGTTTATTCACAGTCTTCAACTGGGCTTAGGTTTTAACCACAAGGTCTCCATTACATCCTCTGTTTCCTTCAATGTCTGCCACAGTGGGACTCCAAAGGGATGATTTGTTAGTGGTTTGCACTGCTCACTGATGCTTGGTGGTAAGCAAAGCACAAGATGCAGTTAACAGAATGTAGAATTTCACAAAATGTGTTTAAACTGAAAGACAAAACTGACATAATACATTCCATTCATGTGCAAATGAAACAGACCATTCAGTGCATTCTGTTCATCCATTTGCCAAGATTTTCTTTCACAAACACAGGTGCTACTGCCCAACTGCCAGTCATAATAACCATGCATTCACTCCTGTTCAGCCCACAGCTCTGTAAAACCCTCTCTGCAAAATACTCAGGAGGCTCCAAAATAATTAGGGCGCATCACATCAGCATGAGTTTGTGACATCTTCAAAAACAGGTTCCCTAGATAGTGCTAAGTTTGTCTTTCCTAACATATCTTCTTGGTTTCACAGTTTACTGCTGGCAATTTCCCAGGTTTCACAGCTTTAATACCTCTAAAAGAAATATTATAACACACATTTTATGTGTGCCGGAGGTTTTCAGAAGGAACAAGATGTGCAATGAGTCTCCAGAGGCCGGAACAGAGCCTTAAGAATCAGAAAGTCTCTGTACATCCTCTGATGTTCCCAAAATGAGCTGTTACCAATACTACAGTGGGTTATCATCCACTTCTAGGGAAACATCTTCTCATGTGTCTTGGATATCACCTTTATTCTAAGATCTGTGAGCAAACGACTGTCGATATTTAAGGACCAGTCAAGAAACCATAGAGGTGGGCAGTATGATGATATGTTATACATTATGGGCAGTTATTTGCACTCTATACTAGAACACTGTATAATGATGACTACATGTATGTTTAAAAGTCAGATTTAGACCAATTATAATGTCTGTGAACAAAAATACAACAGAATTCTCTGTTTCAGCTTGCAATAGTGCAATAGTACAATGCCACATTTTTGCTCAGTAGCCCTTTTTATACACATCATGTTTTCATTATTTAGATCAGGCATGGCAAACTTTAGCACAACCCAGTTTGGTGATTTTCCTTCTCAAACTACCTCAGGGAGATGAGGTGCTAGAATTTGGTGTAGAAGTTCGTCAGACTTGCTTATCAAAAATAGCTTGCTCCAAACATTGTGGTTCTGTGGATTTTTGGTCAGAAAACTCTTTATGGCATCTTTAGTGGTTCAGAATACATTTCACTGTGTGTTGTGCCAGTATGACTATGCATGTGACAAATAAAGTACCTTGAATCTTGAATCTACTTTAAAGAGCTCAAGGTATACTGAGATCTGGAGTCCTCTACACCCAAAACAAACTCAATTATCTCTTCATAAACATTCTATTGGCTTCAGAATAACACATTCTGTGTACATTTACAATAATATGTGATTGATGGCCTCTGTGCATACAAATACAGCAAATAATTCTTGCTTCTAATTTGTATTCATTTTAGCTATTGTCAGTCCCAGCTTTGAGCACTGATTATCATCACACCTTCCATCACATCACCACTGAGTGTGCTGCCTTCGTGGTCATGTAATGGTGAATGTCTAATGAAAGCACCAAATCCTTGAAAATGGCCAGAACTGAGAGGCCTATTTCAGTTTATTAATCTGCTTATCCTCAGCCTGAGTGAATTCAGCCAGAACAAATGGACCTGTAAATCAGGCAGATATAGGGACCCAGTAAGATATGGGTAACCAGTAATCCATGCAGCTTCACAGACTGCAAATGAATATAAAAGCATGCTGCAATGCCTTCTTGCCTAATGACCATATAAGCAGTGGCAAATATGTCTGTTATGCAGCAATGAAATTTAGCCTTCAAAAGTAAAAAAGCTGACAAAGCATGAATGCAGGTTGTGTTAGGCCAGAACCTTGTGGTAAGACTGAACTGAAATCTTGTGGTGACATAACCAAACCACAAGCAAGTTGCTTGCACAAGGCAGAGGCATGTCAAATCTTTCATCATACTTGCATAACTGATGCATTGCACGCTTCCCATGTCATCTTTAAAAGAAAAAGAAAAATATTCCCTTTAAACATCTACTTTTGATTGATCTTCAACATTCTGATTGATACATGAAAGTTTCCTTCACCGGATATGATACGCTGATAAAAGCGTGGTATGTTTACTGCACAGACAGTGACATCTTGAAATATAGAGGAGTCCCACAAACGCTAGAGAATGAGTCCATCCCTCATGGGTGATCATTTGGTTACGAGATGAAAAAATTCAAGAAAAACAAAGACAGAGAAATCTGAGTTAATGACACAGTAGTTTTCCTCCCTTCTCACCCATGTGAGTAGACAGCATATGGCAGGAGCAAAAACACACAACACAGGAAAAAAGAAGCTGCACTGAACTCACCAGCTGGCACGAAATGAAGCACTTGTTGGTTCTCCATTGTCTTCTCGCCTTTTCAACCCATCACTTTTGACAACAAGAGCACTGGCACCTACAAAAGTCTACCTTCACACACTCCACACCTTTGCAGCCTCATTCTAGTTCAACTCTCCTCCACAAGGGCAGGATTAAAAGAGCAGCTCTGCCCCTGGGTCCCTGTGCCTATCCTGAAAAAAATCCACAGGTAAAGCTTGTCCCAGTGCCAAGCTCAGTGCTCCAGCTCTAATAAAACCAGGCTTCACTTTTCAGTCTACTGCTCAAGACTAGAAACATGATTCAAACACACCTATTCCAGTTCAATACATACATTTCAATTTATTTCAGTCTTCTTTTGACCCCTTCAATTCCAGGCTTATTATATCCTGAGGCTTATTATTCAGAACGTGCATGAGATGAAAATTAATTTCTGCTTATGTTAAGTTATAGTAGTGAGTGAAAATGAGAGATGTCAGAAATACTGTACATGAGGCCATAGATGTACTTTTGGTTCCCTAAAAAAACAACAGATGGCTTTTTTGAAAAGAAAGAAATAAGTAAATAAATACTTGTGAATGAGGCGTTAGTGTGAGGTGCTATCTGTTTAACGTTCTTAAGAAATCCAGATGACAGACCCTTTTTTTTTTGACTCTTTTAAACAAGTGGTTGCTTTATGGCATCATGCAAAAAACTGTTAAGTGTAAAAGCGGGTCCTGGTCCTTAACAGGGTAAAGACGCTGGTGGCTGGGAGATTAGGGAGCTGCGATTGGAAGGTCATGGGTTCGAATTCCAGGACTGCAGTGGCCCCACTGAGGTACCCTTGAGCACTGCTCCCTGGGTGCTACGTCGCTGACTGCCCACAGCTTCACTTGGTGAATGGGTTAAATGCAGAGAAAGAATTTCACACTGTTCACACTGCGTTCTGTACTGTGTTCACACGTGACTATAACAGCCACTTTACTTGAATATTTGCACCTGTTCTCCTCTTTAATCATTTTTCCATGCTCTCATGTCATCCTTTCTTTATGAGTACAGTTAGCGTGTCTGTTTTTCTTCCTTAAGTATTTTATCCATTTTCCCCTTCTCTGGCCAACAGTGTAGCATCTTGGTATGCAGGGTATGCACTTGCCTGCGAGATTGTGTTTTGGTTGGACAATGATTTGCCTCAGCTTCTTACTTTAACTGTGCATGATCACCTGTTTATCAAAGCTCAGTTAGCACAATTCCAAGTCTTGTCTTGTTTTCTTCAGGCTAAATGCACTCTGTCTTTTAGGGATGTCTAAAGCAGCTACAGGATCAAATGTAAATTCTGGTGTAGGCTAGTTATAGGATAAGAGCTTCAGCTTAAACAAACTGTCCTAAAACAAACAGGTTTTCAGTACACTAATTAACATTCAAGCTTGGTGGGCACGTTTTTACATGAAGGTGCCTTTTCTAGCCATCTCCCACCTCTGCCAAAAACACACCATCCTTGGAGTCCATGGCGAAAGGCACTTCTCAGCCCTCACATGCAATGTTCTCTTGCCTTCCATCTGGCAGATGGTTCCACGGTATCAGAACAGTAACTGGCAGACACTGCTAGAACTTCTTTTCCCAAGCGGTCAGGGCCCTTAAGTGAAAGTGACCATTCTGTCATACGTGAACACATCACAGAACACAGTGTGAACAGCATGAAATTCTTCCTCCGCATTTAATCCATTCACTAAGTGAAGCAGCAGGCAGCCAGGAACACAGTGCAAGGGGAGCAGTGTTGGGTGATGGTGCCTTGCTCAGCATACCTCAGAGGTGCCACTAGCAGACTTGGGAATTGAACCCATGATTTTCTGATGGCAGGGCAAACACCCTAATCACTAGTGCGCCAGCTGCCCCAAAGGACTGCTAAACTCAACAACACAAAACAACACACAAATAACACAAAATGCTCATTTATCATACATTTGTTCATTTGCCCAAACACAGTCTACCTCATGACAAATTTGCACCTGCTACAGTTTGTCAACTGTTTCCTGACCATAAAATTAATAAAGCAGCACATTTCACTTTACTGTAACTGCACACTCGCACATTGTATTGTCCCTGTACTATTTTAAAAAGTTATTAGAATTATATTTACGTGTATATCTCTTGAAATGTTGAATCTGGATTAGAGTGTGTTTGGACCCCAAGAGGAACCACAAGAAAAGCACAAAGAAAACAATGGCATAACAGAAAACGCAACACAACTAGAAAAGGCAACATTGATGACAACTGCTGACTTTACACTATTGTTAAGAAACACAAAGACCTGCATGTATTTATTTTCACCCTTTTACCCTTTATATGAAGACATGTGCCCTCAGTCTAGTGTTTGTCACTGTGCATGTTCGTTTTCATGAACTAAGATGTGTCTTAGGAATTGTTTTTACATTTAATTCCATTTTTTTGGGATTGTGAAATGTAAATACACATAACTGGTGCAATTCAGTCCTTCCCTGTTTGCCACAGTGCCCCACTCAGCATGCTGTTATTACTGCATTGAATGAATCAACCTAGAATGAGACTACAAAAGGTGACAGTAATTGATGGCTTGAACCGTACACAGAGACACACAAACAGTCCTTTAAAATAAACAGATAACAGTATTAGCACGATCACATTTTCACCTAGCATCAAAAACCTCCTGCTGTTCATTAGGCCTTCTTTGTAAATATGAATTCACTCCTTACAGCCTGCTGGTTAAATTAAAGGTCAGACGAAATAATATAAATAAACATTATAACTTTACCATTTTGATTTGCTCCAGAAGGGATTCTTTAAAGAACATTAAACCAGTGGAAACTTATAATAAATACAGCAGGATTGTACTTTTCAAGGGCTGTTTGAAATGCCACTTCGGCCCACCGGCAGATGTTCTCATCCAACATCTGTCAGATCTATAATGTAATACTATAAAACAACAGTGCTGCTCAGCCACACTGGCAATTCAGGATTAAATTGAGAACACAGGGAACGGTGGGAAAATATGTCTCTTAAATATCTTCCACAAATAACCACCGTCAGGGCATTAAACAGTTTCCTTTCCTCTGAGTAGATTTAAACTGTGGCAGTATGAATACTAAATGAATGCACAATAAGCAGCAGTAAAGTGAAACGATAATTTAATTATGCAGTTGGGTTCATGCGACGAATCCACTGAGAAATTAGCTCCGCACCAAATCAGTAATAATTCTAATATGCTCAATTTGACAAATCTACACTCAGGGACCTGGGAATATTTCACTGCGTACGATTCAGAACACTCCCTTCAAGTACTCGCAGGGAGGAAGGACGACTGCTATTGTGTTATTACCTGTGGGACACACTGCATTCGGAATCCCTCAGTATTATCTTAAAATGCGGAACAGTATTCATTTACTAGTCTCTTACTTTAACTCATAAAGCTGGGGGGCTTGTCAAAAATAAGGCCCTCCAGCATGTAAAAATTCCTAAATAACATAAATTGAAATTAAATAACCCAGAAAAAAACTTTGCATCAGATATTAGAGGGAAAAAATTCAAAATCAGTCCAAATTGAAACTAGACTGAAAGTGTATCATGCTGTCATCTGATAGCTGTGTTTCTTATTGTGGGGTTGCAGAGTGGGTATGATGGCCTACTATTACACTCTCATCTTTGCTTCAAATAAAGTTATTATACGCTAAAGACATTAAATCTGAAATATTGTTTTAGAATAATAAATGATATCAGCCTGGTTGAAATTGTACTACTTCTTCTCAAACTTCAGCCTCTGCAGCGCCCCCTTCTGAATAGACAAATGAGGAAAAATTAGTATAATCACCCAGTCAGTGTTACCATTCATCTCACACTGCACTCAGCAGTGAATCTGAAATATGGGAATATATTAGCGACACCTTCTCTGTTTCTACACTCATTGTCAGTATAATAAGCTCTGTGCTGAGAATGATCCACCAAATAATACCTGCTCACTGGGGGTCCTCACCACTGATGACCAGAGTAAAGTGGGCTAACAAATGGTTCAGAGAAACAGATGGATTACCGCCTGCAGTTGTGAACTAGAAGATGCACCTATAAGTAAAATAGAATGGACTGATGCACTCATAAAAGCCAGGTGTACCGAATAAAGGGGGTAGTCAATGTGTATCAGAATCAGAACACTTTATTGATCTCAAATGGAACTGCTTTATGTTTCAGCTACACAGGCACACAGACACAAGAACAACATAAAATGCAATAAAAACTTTTCAGAAAATGCTCCGTTCATCATGCTATATACACAAATGCTGAGGAATTAATGCTTTAGATAACATACAATTAAGTGAATTACTAATAACACAAATAGTGGAGAGTGTTATAGTTGTAATTAAACAGTAGGTATTAACATAAGTAGTGAAATTCACACGGTTTATGTGTCTTAAGTGAGCTCAATATGAGTGTGTTGAGAGTTGATCTCACCCTCTCACCTAAATATTAGCTAAGGTTGACTATGTGAGAAACTGCTCCACTACTGCAACAATGGTCATTTCTGTTAGCCTCTCCATGGAGTTTCAGTGTTACATTAGCATCAAGCTAATTAGCTAATCAGTCTTTACTGGCCGATTAGCTTAAATGAATTACCCAACTCACAAGATGAGTTCTTTATGCTATATGATAATCATGTCCTTTTGTATTCTGTCCATTCCTCTCTGTTTTACGCCTAGCAAGGTTCCTTCTCTCTCCTCTGTGTGTGTGTGTGTGTGTGTGTGTGTGTGTGTGTGTGTGTGTGTGTGTGTGTGTGTTTGTGTGCTGATATAAAAAAGATATAAAGCTTTTTAGTAAGTAATGTGTTTGTTTAATCTGCCTTTTTTGTAATCATTTTAACAAGCTATCTGAGTCCCTGTGAAGTTAAGGTGACTCGCACAGAGTCCACCAAAGTTTGCTCTTTTCAAACTGCAGCGCCCAACCTCTCCACAACAATCACAAGTATCACCTGTTTTAAGATGAACTAGGGGTAGAGTCTTCTGAAAACTAGCAGTGTATGGGCTAGTACTCAAAGATTTGACCTCAGGATCAGTACAGGAAAAGAAAAAGAGCTATCCTGCCACCTCTAGACAGAAAAAGGGACAGTGATGATGGTGGTTTAAATGAAGGAGGGTTGTGACAACGCAAAGGGCTGACTGTTATAGCGATAGACACTTTCAATTTCCCCTGCCTTCCAGTCCTGACAGAAATGTCTGATTGGAAGGAATCTTTTCTTAAATTAGCTTTTGTTGTGTTCAATCGCTGGGATTCCTGTTGCATATTTCACTCGCTAAGAGCTTATTTTCTGATTTCAGTGGCCATCAGAAATGTCTAACATTCCCTTTTTTCAGCATCCATGACATGTTTTGTTGTGTTGAAGCCTGTTTGACAAAGTTGGCAAAAAGTGTTTCCTCCTCTGATGGCCATTCATCGCAAGTTAGTCCATACTTAGTCCTGTATTCACTATGAAACACTTGTACTTAATGTGTTTCACCCTACCTTAATTTACCCTGAAAATACACCAAACTGCTTCATTTGAATTAAGTGGCCATTCATTTTTGAAACTAGACCCATCATTTTACCTTACAATTACATTTAAAGCATAAGTGTGAAACCCCTTCATGTCAAATTGATGGCATTAATTCAGAAGGTCCTATTTTTTAAGGGGGAAACTTGAGTCGTTTTGCTGCCTAATCAGCCTTAATCTCTGCACTTTTTCCATTAATTTTCCTTTCTTGTATGAGAAATTAAGGTCAAAATTAAGGTAATTATAAAAGGTAAAATTAAGGTGTTAGGTTTTGTAGGGATTAGCCTGCGTTCCTCGCCTTTTCCCCTTAAGCAAACTCTTGTTTACTTTCCTCTTACTCTCTCACTTATGCTTGCCATGGAATTCCTTTACGATAATGCAACCATTCAAGGCTATCATTATCATATATTTTTGTAAAGGTTAGACGCCTCATAAACCTTTATTTTCTCATCTAAACCGACATCAAACGGATACTTTCATGAAACACTTTGGGGGCTCTGTTATGCGTTCAGTTTAGTGGGTTTGTATGCCATCTGAAATATGTGAGAAAAACAAGGCTTGTGGCAGTAAAAGTCGTAGGTGGGCATGTTAGGCCTGGGCTCTGTACAGTCTGGCCCTGTGCTGCTCTACTTTAGCTCTAGAGGGCAGCAGAGGCAGTAAGTTCCTGGAAGAGGCCTTTTTTATTTCGCTCATACAGTGGAATAGGATATGAATAGGATTTAATGTGCTTATGAGATACAAAAACATTTTCTATTTAAAAAAAAGGGTATTTAACGAATACTGCACTCTGTACATTGCAAAACATGACATCATGGCATGTGAAGGAATTTTAAATGCAGAGGATGTACACTATGTAGACAAAAGTATTGGGCCACCTGACCAGTACACCAGCAAGGACTTTAATGACATTGCGTTCAGATCCATGGACTTTAATATGGAGTTGGTTCCTCATTGCAGCTATAACAGCTTCTACTCATTTTGGGAGGTTTTCCACAAGATTTTGGAGTTTCTGTGGGAATTTGTGTCCATTCATCATTGAGGTCAGACACTGATGTTGGATGAGAAGGTCTGGCTCACAATCTCATCCCAAAGGTGTTGGATGGAGTTGAGATCAGGACTCTGTGTGGACCAGTCAAGTTCTTCCACACAGAACTCCTCCAGCATGTCTTTATGGATCTTGCATTTGTGCAATGGGGCACAGTCATGCTGGAATAGAAAAGATTCTTCCACAAAAGCATGGCGTTGTCCAGAATATCTTAGTCTGCTGACGCGTTGAGATTGACCTTCACTGAAAGTAAGGAGCGCAAACCCTGAAAACGGGTCTGTCCCAATACTTTTGTCAATATAGTGTTTCTAGACTTCTTCCGATGTGACTGTTGTATAAATATATCTGGACATTTATTCATCTACAGTGATCTTATTGAGTGTTTTGCTACACAGATCATTCTTTACTTTTCATTTTTACTTCAGTTCAGAGTGAAAAGTCCAATACTAGAAATACAGTAGATTCCAAGCCAATATGGGCAAGAAATGCTGGGTTACATATTGGAGGGGAAAAAAAGAATCATATCCAATCCTTAATGAATCCAGATTGAAACTATGTCATACCATGTTATACCATGTAGTTAAGTGTGAGCAATTAACAGATATTTAAGTAGCTAGTTTTATGACTTAATAGTCTTTGAAAAAAAGAAAAAGTGATGCAGTTTCAAATGGTACTTAAAGAAATTGTGAAAAAGGTTTCCGCAGATGTGGTCAATTTGCCCAATTTAGCTTTTCAAGGTTAGCTCTGGAGCCGACAAGTTAAAGAGGCACTTGGCAGACGCCCTTATCCAGAGCGACTTACAGTCATTAGTTACAGGGACAGAGACCCCTGGAGACACTGAGGGTTAAGTGTCTTTCTCAAGGACATGACGGTAGAAAGTGGGGGATTTGAATCTGAAAATTTGTGATCATTGGGTTCACAGGCAAGTGTTTTAGACACTAGGCTACGGACACTGGAGGAGATGGATTAATGTAGTTTACAAACCCCGCAAGTCATTAGACACCCAAATTGTGTCTGCAAAAATACACTGCCACCCAACCCACTCTAACTACATCCAGCTCTCCATTAACAATTCTTAATGTCGTTTAAGGCACAGTATGAGGTTTTACTCAGCTTTGGCTGAATAATTTTCAGTGTAGAGTTACTTTAGATTTGTCATGGTTAGCCCTGTGAGCATACAGGAGATAAAATGACGTTAATGTCGCCGCGACGGAACAGACACGGAATTCAGGCCCTAAATACGTGGGAAAACAGAACACAGAACATGAATCCGTTGACGTGGAAACAGAACAGAACCCGTTGACGTGGAAACAGAACACAAACAGAAACCTGGTGACGTGGAGAACCAGACAGGAATATACACACATGACCAGAACACGTGACCAAACCAAAAGGCACGTGACCGGGAAACCAGGGCAACCCAGACCGACCTGCCACAAGATTCAAAACCATATTGATTCCATAAACAACACTAGACTTGGGGAGCAAAAATATTCAGGTCTGGATAGTCTCAGAAGTGCAATGCATTCATCAGTCATCATCCAATCAGTTAAATCCAAAACCAGAGACATACATAATAATAAATCCATCCCATATACCCCAATACACCTATCCTATTATGCATAAGTGTATTTAGGCATATAAATATTTTTTTAAACATATTCTTTTCTTTTTAACATATAAACTTTACACAAGCTTCAACTGGTTCAGAATTCAGCCGCTCACATCATTACCAGAACACCTTCTATTCATCATATTACTCCCCCTTTTCAGCAGCTCCACTGGCTCCCAGTTCAATTTAAAATTATTCTGTTAACCTTCGATGCCATTCACGGCCTTGCCCCTGCATATCTATCCGACCTCCTTCATATTGCCACTCCCTCGCATACCCTCAGATCATCCTCCTCCATCCACTTAACTGTCCCTTCTGTCCATCTTACCACTATGGGGAGCTTTCAGCCGCTCTGCTACCCAGCTCTGGAACTCACTACCACCCGAACTTGAAACATCAATTCATTTTCACACTTTAAATCCACACTCAAAACCCCTCTGTGCTTTCTCTCTCCGATTTTTCTGCAATTTCTAAATGGTGTAAATTTAATATGCTTATCTTGTCTATTATTGTTTTTACTGTTTGCAGCACTTAAATAAAAGGTATAAATAAAATGTATTATTATTATTATTATTATTATTATTATTATTATTGTTAGTAGTAGTAGTAGTACTATTAGTAGAATTATTAATAGTAGTAGTAGCAGTATTTTATTTCATTTTACATCAAATTTGTGACCATTCACCAGGACAGATTCCAAAGTTAATTGGTGCTGTGTGTAACGTTCTACTGAATGAAAACAGTGCCCTCCACTGGTCTGAGACTTAAACAACAGCATATCAAGTATCAAACCTGCTTAGCACGTCTTAACAAGTTAATTGGATGTGTCTGAGTCTAATTTACAGTCCTGTGTGTCTGCATGGTTTTGTCTGGGTTTAAATACGGCACTCAGATTGTAACCCAAGGGGCTACAGCCTGGCTGAGACACACGTCCGCCCCTCGGGAGCAATTTGAAAGCAACAATCGGCTCTCAGATTGATGACTTGTGGATATGCACGCTAAGCTAATAAATGAGCTAGAAAAACAAATACTTCCTTGCTTTCACCTTGAGTGGAGGATGAGAATTACATGAGCACAGCAAAGCAATTTCAGTTCAATCAGGGGTTATTTCATATCATATTTTTGGATTATACTTTGTTTTAAAGTTCTGACCTTTAGAATGAATGAATATCTGTTTTATGTAAGTAAATATTCTGTTACAAAAAGTGCTGTTGACCTAAGCACAGATCCCCTGTGCTATATTTCTTTTAAATATATAAAAGAAATCGCCCTAATGAGGACACAGTGGGGTTGTATCTGATCTCTACCAGTGAATCATTACAAAAGACCCTCTTAATTTAGTACCACTGGTCAAAATGTGACTCTAAAGGAAAGCTGTGAAAATGAAGCCCATTAAGTATTCTAAAGAAATCAGATATAAAGTTATAGGCAAGCGCAACATTGGAAGATTATTTGAACAGTCTCCAAAGTGAGTAGAAACTCCATCAGACTGTTGATGTTGCTGATGGAGCAAGGGGTGGTTCCACCAAGTTCTAGCCTGAAGGCGCAGGCGTGCTTGTAAGCGGAGAAGTTTTCTACTGATGAATATTTCACTTCACTTTGAAAATGCTTTTAAAAAAGATTAAAAAAAAAAAGAGGTTTAGCTAAAAATACTGACTGGAATTTAATTCAAATGCATTAGTAATCCAGGCAAGTCTGATGACTAGTAGTGGTAGTAGCTTAATGGGTAAAATCCCAAAGTTGACCCCAAAGTTGCAGGTTTAAACCTGTGTCTCCAGGGGGATTATCCCTATAACTCATGATTGTATGTCACTCTGGATAAAGTGAATACTATTCCAAGATGTTTTACATGGACATAAAACTGAAAGGGTAAAGTACTGGCCCACAAGCATGCTCTTAGACTTTAATGGGTTAAGACTGCATGCGTATGTGTGATGTCTGTCTACAGATCTTCATTATTTATATTAAATTATCCACAGATCAGAGTAATAGATCACAGATTCTGTGTTCAGTGTATAACATTAACTCAGATGGGAAAAAAAAATTCTGAACATGGCATTTTGGAATAAAGTGTAGAAGTTACTGAACAATAGACCTTATGAGTAATAACTGGATAACAGACCTTCAGTTTAATGAAGTACTTTTCGATTTTGAAATCCATCAAATTCACAGCATACAGACACCTGGCACAGACAGTAGATGCAGAACATTAAAGAATAGAAAACCTGCCTCAAAACATCTTTATAATAGAAATAATTCAAATCTGCAAGGGAAGAGACATCTTTGGAGTGGTCTAGTGTTCTTTTTTCCACAAAATACAGGAAAAGACCTCAAAATGACTGACTGTGGTAACTGTAAGGCATGGTAGGTTGGAAACTGCTGGAGTAGTCTCTCAAACCTGGTGACTGTGATCAAATGATAAGATGAGATGTGATAAGATTCTTTAAAAACATAATTTCTATTATTAAAAAATATTATTCAGCAAATATAATAACACATTCTGCAACTACTGGGAAACTGATAAACTATATATATATTGAACAAAATAAAAACTAAAGCTCACATCATCCCTTGTTTTGAAAGAAATTTTTAAAGCTCTAAATTTCAAATTATCATTATTATTATTATTATTATTATTATTATTATTATTATTATTTATTTATTTTTTTTTTTTTATTGTTGTTGTTGTCATTCATGGCATTTATTAGACGCTTTTATCCAAAATGACTTCCATCCCCTAACTACAGGGGGCAGTCTCCCTGGAGTAGCTTGGAGTTAAGGGTCTTGGTCAGGAACCCAGTGGTGGTCTGCTGCAGTGTTGGGAGTAATAAGTTACAAAAGTAATGTATTACAGTAACGTATTACTTTTTGCTGTAACGCAGTAGTGTAAGGCATTACTAATCAATTT
>JBBJLR010000133.1:2932476-2945967 GCA_037577145.1 Brachypetersius gabonensis
TGAGACTTTTCATTTCTTTGTCATTGGACAAACTTACAAAATCCACGAGGGGTCAAATAATTATTTCCTCCACTGTACTGTATATATACCATTCTTGTTTAACAAAACGTTGTATCTCTCTTACAGAAGAAGAGAAAAAAAATGTTTCAATTAATTTTTCAAAATGTTTGCGTTCATCCAGTGTGGTTTGTTGGTGTATTACCATGTGGTTGAGAATTAACTTTTGTGATTTACACTGATTTCTTTACAAGTGGTGGTGGGAAACAGGAGTTCCTTTGTCTTCAGAGTTCTACCATATAATATATTTTATAATTAAAAAAAGAATGCCACACACCTCAATATAGAAATGGCTTTGTTTTCGTCTTAATGGTGCTAGAATTATATGTAGCTTAACAGAGATATAATACACATAGCTAGATTTCGTTCCAAGCAAATGGATCATATCTGTTCATATATAATGAAACTGAGTAAAATGAATGATTTTTTTGTATAACACTGATGATGAACTACAACACCCGCATTCCTGATTTGACTTCCAGACCCAAGTGCTATCTTTTAATTACCCTCCCTATACATCCTGATCACACATTTGAACTTTGGGGCGGCCATATTGAACTAATCTTTCTGTAAGTGATGGAGTATAGGTCAGGGCAGTGCAGACAGCTGGGGGCAGCCAGGTGGTCTATGTTTAGCCAAGGCATTGGCTCTGTTGTCCTGCCTGACACTCGCTCTCGGATAGGCTGATTAGCACCATTCCTGTCCAGCTCTGCCAAGCCCTGATAGCGAGGGACCCCCTCACGTCCCATTACCAGCAGATGGGCCTGCATATAAGATAACTGGTATAGTGTAGTATCCGATCCTTTCTCAGATGCTGGCCTGAGCTTGTCAGGGCCAGGGAAGCTCCTGGGTGTAACTGCTTGTAGCTCTTTGAAACAAGACAAATTCCAATGAAAACAAAGTTTTTACACTTTCAGTCACATTTGTATTCACACTTGGAAGATATTTTACATTTTGAAACATATTGTTGCTTGTACAGTCATTTTTTCCACTTGCTTGTCATTCATTGACATTGAACCAACTGGAAAACGGTCAAATGATGGAATGCACACATAACTTCTTATACTTATATAACTAGTTATGTAAAAGGAGGCTCAAACATGCTCCAAAAGAGCCACTCTCATTGGTCCCACTTTCAACACTTCTTTCTTTCTAATCTGCAGATGCTCCTGAAGCCTGTGATCATATAGATTAAACCTTTAATCAGATGTTGTGCCTTTTGCAGATTATTTCGATTGATCAGTTGTTTCTTACAATGATTTGCATAGAGATCCTACAAACACAAGCTCATCTACGTCATAAACATCACCATCAACCTCACATGCCTTTTAAGCATCTTACGATAGATCTTAATATAGAGTTTGATTTATTTTTCTTTTAATTATCATAAAATTATTTCCTAAAAGACATGGCTGATCTAAAATTGAGGTCTGAAGTAGCTGTTTTTATGTACAAGGCTATCCATACAAGAAAAGTGTGGATTTCTCATTCACGGTCACTGACGTGCTGATAGATGTAGGTGCTGGACAGGAGTAATGAAAAAATGCTTCATTTTAGGTGAGGAACAGTATGCATGAATACATAAGAGTACATAAATGTGCACACTGGCATGCACTAGAGCTTTTAGTACACTGTCAGACAGAGCATTACACAAGTAAGCAGCGTTAAATATAGAATGTTTCATGATGACAAGACGCAAAGGTTCATGTGCTGGGACAGAATTTGGGGTGACATTTGCGATTACTCTTTTTTCCAGTGTTGACAAGCCATATGGCCAACAATAGGTCAAGCTGCCAGGCAGCTGCATAAATTATGAGCAAAACCTGAAAATATATCTCACTGTCACTTTCTGTAGTGTGGAAACATTTAAGGACTGCCTGTTGAACACACAGGACACATATCTTAGGTCAGGCAGTGGTATAAAAAGGTTTTTTTTATTGAGCCTGAAGCAAATAAGTGAATAAATAATTAAAGCCCCCATACAAATATTTCCTTCCATAAAAAACAGTGACAAGTCTAGCTTAGTGGAGGCTAGTGGTTAAAATTATAGTATAGCATGTTAGTATGTTAGTATAATGAGTATATTAATATAAAGCATAAACGTTATACTTGTGAAAATGTTAGGGAGCCCATTCACTATATGCTGTATTTTTGCCACCACTAGTAGTTATGCCACTGGTCTACCAGTGCTCTCTTGATACTGACCAAGACACATAATGCTGACTGAGACAGAAAAGTCCACTCTGAAGAAAGTGATGATTTAAATGTATTTGTGTTCATTATTTCTACATTAATAAAGCATGCAACACTGACAAGATTTGCTGCTCTCTCTTTTTGTCAATAAATGATATAATATATTATTCATGTGAAAATCATTTACTTGCATGTACATTGTTCTTTCTAGTGCATTCATTTCTGAGGTGGGTGTCTAATTTCAGCTCACTGAGTTCAAGGCACATCAAGATTGCATAACCACTGAATCACATTGCATTACATGCTACCAAAACGTGCATTAATCAAACTAAAGTGATATGTGTACATTTCGAAACTATGTTCACAGAGCCCTGTATGACCCTCCTTTCCACCGCTTTTTCTGCAGCACACATCGTGCTGACAAAAGCCGTGTCTGTCTCTTGAAGACACGGCCATTTGAGAAAAGGTCAGGCCAGTATAAATAGCCGCAGTTCCACATTGTCAGCTCTGGAACAGAGATTACCCATCAAGCCGTCACTTTCGGTGAGGTGATTATTGCGGAACACTATCAGTTACTGCTTCTCTATTCTGGTTCAGCATGCGAGGACCCCGGGGGCACTGTGTGTGTGTGTGTGTGTGTGTGTGTGTGTGTGTGTGTGTGAGGGGATAGAGGCAAAATCCTCCAGGCCTCCTCAGGTTGCATACTAACAACTAATCACAGCAAACCCACAGCAGACCTGATTTCGGTCTGTTTTCACTCTCTGGTGGATAGTGTTTTAGGTTTACAAAGTCTGTAGTCTTACCACATCAAGTCATGAGAAAATAGATAGACATTCAGAAGGATTGGGTTTTGATGCCAGTAGTAATAATCAGCAGGGGTGGCTGATCTACTAGGACTAAACCATGTCTGTCTTTCAAAAAAGCATCAAAATAGGGATTCGTTTTTGGCTTCCACACATTCTAGAAGCTTTTGTAAAATACCACATATATAGAAATGACTATAAACGGTCAGATACAAACAAATGAGCAAGTATTACTACGTTTAATGCACAAACAATTTTACAAACAATCATATTTAACTGATTCCCAACAATGCATTCTCATGATTTTCCCAGTATTATGTTAGCGGCAAGCTAATGGAGGTGCAACTGCGCTGAAGCGTATAACAAACAGTCATGTCTTTTGATTGACTATAGTCTTTAAACTGTGATTTGAACTTTTGAATTTTAACATGGTCTTTAGTGCACTTTGTAGTTCACATTTACTGGGTGTAGTCCATCTGTTTCTCTGCATCATTTTATTAGCCCCCTTTACCTCATTCATCAATAATCAGGTATTATTTGGTGGCTCATTCAGCATGTAAGGGGCCTGGGGATGCTGTCTGTGTATATGTGTGTGTCTTTAAAAATTCCAGCGATGTTTTTGTGTGATACACACACACACATGCACACATACATCACTGGTGGTCCTATGGGGGTACTGATCTTTGATGAATGAGGTAAAGGGAAACAGATGGGCTACAGTCTGTAATTGTACAAAGTGCACGTATGTTGTCGGTGGAGCTGATAATGAGTTTAGGCACTTAAAGTTCAGGTATAAGGTGGTGTGATTGTTCTATTGACTTTCGCTGTTAGGTAACGGTACACATCAAAATTTAAGTGCAATGAGTAGTTATCTAGACAGCTCACTACATTGTAGCCAGGAAGGGGCTCTTAAATACAGTGCTGCAGTGTGTAAACTATTGACACATGTTATTATTTTAGCTCTCCCTTGCAACGACCAGCTATCACTGAATGTACCCAGAGACCTTCTTTGAGCTTCTCCTACTTCAAACAATGTGACACAAAGCAAGGAGAGCAAGACACTTGATTTGAAACAGAAGTAAGTGCATTCTACTTCTGAAACACAATAAAACCACAGTGGACCCCAAAGACATCCAGTCTGAACATATAAAACTGAGCCTTTCCCAAACAAGTAGTATTTCATGACCTTATTGCTTGACAAATGAAAATTCGTTCGATTCCACTGTGGGTTCATCCATCTCCATCAGAGCAGGCTGCTCTCACCCTCCTCATCTGAAATAAGGTACATGCCCTTCACTTTGACATTGTTTCCAAGACACTATTATCGTCTTACATTAAATTCTAAACAGATATTCATGCATAATAAAAATGTATACATCAAATAATAGAGCTTCCACTCTGACACGTCTAGTTATTTCTCTCCTGTAAACTTTTAAAAGAATGAGTTGAGGCTCAGTCCATTAAGCATGCTAATTAAATATCTAGTTAAAAGTCTAGCTCCATTCTTCAGTATACTAAAAGTTCATTCAGGGCGATTACAAACAGTCTACCTCGGTCTGACTGTTGGAAGCTTTGAGGTGTTGGAGTCGTCATCACTCACTGCGTTTACAATGGAAATTTCAGGGACAGTTAAAGTTTATTTGAAGTTAGAGCGCTTCCGACTTCGTCCCAAAAGACTAACACAATATGTTGGCAATTATGCAGTTTAACCGCATTAACAAAAGGTGATGCTTTTCATGCCGCAGCACATGCACATAGTGTCCGTTCGCCATGTGCCTCTATCTGCACGAGTGTTTAGAGTGCAGTTGAGGAGACACTTGCCAGTGCTACAGTGGCTTCTACAGTGAACCCAGCAGAGTACTGGACAGCACTGCCTGGCTGCCATGTGCTGAGAGAGGGACACCGAGGTTGGCAGTGTTCTGCTGTTTCATTATCATTAACCCAGTGTCGGACGGCTGATTTAGGTCAAGGGTTGCCAATCCTGTCTCTGCTGGGCCTGCTACTGTGGCGACTTCACTACTCATAATAACAACTAGCTCTGAAGGGCTGAGTAAACAGACAGGGGCCGCTATGTGATGTGTGTCATTTTGTCCTCATTCACCCTTTTGAGCTGATCGTCTTGAGGAAGTCACAGCAAGGAAGATCACTAGCCACCGCAGCCATTAAAGGGTTAATTTTTTACCTTGATCATACCAACATCACTCACTGAGGTATCAATATTTAGTGTAGGACAACCCCTGATTACACAAACCTCCATGGGAGTCAGAACGACAGAAGTCAAAAGGCCAAATGGCAGAACAAATCGTTTCCAGAACCTCAAAACACAGGACTGTTCAGAAAGCAATTTGAAATTATTTGTTAAACCTGAGCCAAGGTTAATAGCGCCAAGTGGTGTGACAGGTAATATAAAAGCCACCAGAGCTCTCGAGTAAAAATCAAGTTATTTTTCAGGTGTTGGGAAATGGTATCTTATTCTGTCTAAATTAGACGTATAGGTCTACCAGTGGCTGTTCTGTATCTGCACTATCTGTACTATCACAATCTGTGCCATCATGTATTTAAGACACTCAAACGTTTGATGATCTCAAATGTTTGAAACTGGATCCTGATGAAGAAAGTCACAAGATTCTTTGGTTTTAGTTTAATAAAATGACTCACGCCCTCTTTGGTATCTGTCTGTATTGTTTGATCTGTTTCGAACCACACATTAATGGCTCACCTGAGCAGTGCATGTTTTCCCTTCATTGTTAACACAGAAGGGAAACTCTGGTTAATGGTTTTCATCCTGTCACATGTTGATCTTTTCTTTGGCATTCCTCACAAAACCAAACCTTCTACTGAATACATTAATGATTTGCTGCTAAAATTCCAGCCTGTAGTAACAAAAAGAAAAATCGATATTTTTGATGTTTTTCAACATAATCAGCCCGTATCTCAATAAATAGAATGCAGACTTCCGACTCATTATGGCAGATCAGGTCACAAATACTGATTTTTTTCAAGGGAATATAATGAAGAGTACTGAGCTACAGACGCCTGGGTTTCATCTAAAAATCAAAGCACATTTTACTTCATTTTGAGTTTATTTTGGTCCTGAATTCTTATTTCACCGATGTAGACCTGTACAGAGGAAAACAAGCTGATTGGAGCTTCAGGCCAGTATAAGAAAGAAGTTAATCTGATGGGTTTTCAGTAGCACCTTGGTTTGATTAATACACTGTGGACGAGGCTGAAACACACTGAATGGTTTGAAGAACTTTTAATTAAAGTGCTCCTCTACGCTCAGCACGCTCAGCGGGGAACGGAAAGAGAGACAGAGGGAGGGAGGGAGAGAGACGGAGAGAGAGAGAGAGAAATTGCACTTTGTACTCTCTGACTGCATCTCACCCTGTTCATTCATGTGGGCTTTACTATCTCCAGACTTTGTTGCTAAAATTGACTCAGGGTAACAGTGGAGAAAAGTCCTCTGAGGGCATGACGCAAATAGGTGAAGCTTCATTTTCTGGCCAAGCAATAGTTACTCGATGAGGTGGAACTAATGAGAAGACTAGAGGAAACTTATGGCTTGTGCACCACCCTCACTCGGTTGTAAAAGCAATTGATGAGCTTCTGAACTCTGCTGATGAACTTTGAGATTCTTAAGTGCCATATTTTATACATGTATATGCATACACACAAGCACACACACATGTATGTATATATTAGGGCTGTCAGTAGATTAAAATATTTAATTGTGATTAATCTCATATTTGCCAGTCTTTCAGTCTGTCCTAAAAATACTGTTTTTAATTCTCATCAACATAGCAGTAGACAAATATGTTTATTAACGACACTCAATACTGTCAACAACATTTTTCGAAAAAAGAATCTTACACATATACACATACATACACATACATATACATACATATACATATAAATTAATGCTGGGCAACATCACACAGCTGCAGTTCAAATATTTCTGTAAATGTCAACTTAAACAATGTAATAAAATTAAATATGAAACAAAACCTATTTGCCACTGCAGGGCATTCATGTTTCATCTAGCTTGTTATTGAAAAACAAGTTACCCTCTGAGTCCAGAGCAGGGGGGGCAGAACCATTATAGCATCTGCAAAGAGGGACCAACTCCATATAAAAGTCTCTGTATCTGAATGCAGTTTTATACAAGTCACATTTGGTTTAATGGTCAAGCGTCTTATTTTTAAAAATCCTTGTATTTTGAAAGTTTGGTGCTTTCACTGAAGTAATGTGAGCGTTTAGCTATGTAATATGAACAAAAGTAATGGGACGCGAAAGCCAGTCTCCCATTACTTTTGTCCATATTAAATAGCTCAACGCTCGCATTACTTCAGTGAAACTTTCAAAATAAAAGGCTTTTTTAAAACCTGCGTTAACGCACGATAAAAATAACTTTTCCAGCCCAATATATATGTCACAAAACAGTCCTGTCCGGGCAGAGAAGAAAAGGAGGCACAGGCGCAGACTTTCATAAAGATTTAATGAACACAAAAACAACAGAAAAGGCACAGGGGCCAAAACACGAAAACAACCAGGAGATGAGGAGAACACAGACCAGGATGAGGAAGGGTAGAATAATAATGTTCCACAAAGGAAACTAAAGACACAGCAACTTAAGTACAAAAACTACAAAACAAGGAACCTATAGATGGACAGACAATCAAACACCTTAACTCCGTAGACATGAACCGTGACAATATATATGAAGAATAGGTTTGAATAAATGGATTAGAATGCCTAAATATATATAGAACTATATAGAGTATGTATAGTATATACTGTATAGTGCATATTTAAATATATTACTAACTGTCTCTCTCAGCATGCAGTGGGATTGTGTTACTTATTACTGCCTGGACAAAGCAATCTCACTACTCATTACTGTGTTACTCTATAAAAAAAACACTTGCACAAACTGCATAAAGGAAAACTCGATAGTCATTTTAAGCAAAGTAGTTAAAAAGAAACAGCCAAGTTGAAATAAAATCTTGATGAAAAAATGAAAGGCTTGAAGAGCTGTTTCAGGATGAAAATCTGTTTTGGTGAGTTTGCAGCTCTCTCTCCTCTTCAGCATGGGAAATTTAATTCATTAATTGCATATTTGCAGGATTGGATGATTCATATTCATATCCAGTATTTATTATTCAATTTACGGAACTTTCTGCGCTCATTCTGTGCTCTTTATATTCCCAATCACAGTCTCCCAGTGAGTTAATTAGTGCTGCTACTGTCTAAACATTGGGCCTATCAGGAGATCACAAGTTTAACGCCCCTGTGGTGCATCTCTCTAGTGCAAGCAGCAGTTGGCTGAGCCAACAGAATGAGCAGTTTACGTGCTCGTCCCAGTGCTGACGTTTATTTTATTCAGTAATTGCGAGTCTGTATTGTGATTACAAGGATGTAAACTCTGATGGATTCTTGGGCAGCGAGTGGTCTGGTGTGTAAGGAGTTGCTCCTGCAATCAGCAAGTCGTGGATTTGAATCCCAGGACTGCTTATAGCACCACTGAGGTACCCTTGAGCAAAGTACCGTCCCCAAACACTGCTCCCCAGGTACTACATCACTAGCTGCCTGCTGCTTCGCTTGGTTAATGGGTTAAATGCAGAGAAAGAATTTTGCACTTTTCACACTGTGTGCTGAGCTGTGCTGTGTTCACACGTGACTATAAGGGGCCACTTCACTTTCATCATCATGAAAAAACAAAAAGTGTTACTGTTACTGTTATTACAGTCACTCTGTACTAGCCTTAGGACGATAACAGTATTATTAATCACAAATGTTATAATCATTAATTACATTAGTTACACACAAATGAATAGCCAGGATAACTTTTTCTACCTTAGGTCTATTGTATATCTATGGTATATTCTAACTTTACATTACCACACAAGCGTATTTTGTACCTGCCACCCCTGAACACACTGTCGTTAGATTAGTTTCAGAGCTGCACTCTGCACGGTGATACCTCTCCATGGCCAGGATTTGGACACCTCTACTACAAAGGGGACAAAAGGACAGAGCAGCATTTCAGCTGGATTACTTTTTAAAGTAGGTTTTGTAATATAATTTGTTGGCCAATGCAAGAGAAATAGTTCATTCAGGTGGGTCTTGTGATTGAGCTTCTGAGGAAGTTGCATTGAAACAGAAGACAAGCATAAATTTAATTGATGATGTATCACCAGCTATCACCATCAATATATATTCAGAATCAGAATCAGAAAACTCTATTGATCCTGGAGAATGTTGCTTATGTTACCACAGCACAGACAGAGACACAGAGACAAAAGTGATTTAAAATATGAAGTCTTAATATATACAATAAAACCTCAGTATGAAATACACTATACTATACACTGAATGCTGGAGTTTTAATACCATAGAAAGGTCACTTACAGTTAAGGTCAAACTTACAGTTAAGTGAATTATTAATAACAGAAATGGTGGTTACGAGTATGTTATTGTACATAAATTGGTACTCAGGAGCTCGTTATTGCTCCTAAATTATTATTAATGCAATAAATTGACAAAGACCACTTGAATGCAAAGCGTTAGTTACAGTCTAGGGAGGCTGTCCGACACGACAAGGACAATCCGAACGCTCCAACTGTCACGGTGGAAGGCAGAATAACGACTGTGCCCACTTTGTGGCATGGTGGAAGGACTCAGACGTGAGAGACACAAGAGAGTTGGTAAACCACGCAGTTAGTCTTAGAACGCTTCTAAGGGAGTTAGAGTCCACACCAAGATCAACCCGCGTTCTAAACACGCACACAGATGGGTATATAAACCAACTCCGGAGAATCCAAGTACTCACAGTACCGTGGAGAGTTGAGGTGGGTTGAGTTGAAAGAGTTGAAGTAGGACACGTGGGCATGAAGCTTGCAACTTCAATGTCTGTGTGCAGATGTACACTTACTCCCTTTTTATATACCCTACGTGAGTAACTTCCGGTGCCGATTGACGTCACGTGATCCGGTGCGCGTGACACCAACTGCATTTGTGTAATTTCCCCAGACTGAAATGAAGCAGACCAGATGTTCACATCCAGATAACACAACAGCAGGTCTATGCACAGACATTTTGTCTCATGGGGAAAAAAAGACTTGAATTAAACTTAGGATCATTTATAGCATATTGCAGACACTCTCTTATCAAGAGGAACAGTGTACTCAGGTTTTAGAGGTAAGCAAACATAGTGTTAAGAGTGATGCTTGCCTCAGGAAGACACACTCCCAGACACACACCAATGTGTTTTCAAGGCCCATTATTTATTTAAACATTGTGGAAATCCAAAAATATAACAGAACCTAAGCATAATCTGAATTGAATCACTCTTTTTTCTGGCCTCTCCAGCCCATGTCCTCTCTATACAACCTCCTCCTCCCAACCAGAGCGGCTCAGAGGAGAGCAAATCTGAGCTGCTGAAGTGAAATCTTAATAGGTGGCTGGCATTACACAAGAGCAATGAGTCGACCCACTAGCTCCGTGTGACCCACTAGCTCTGTGCCTCGCCAAAATAGATCACAGTTATTACACCCCTCCCAACTCAGCCACTTACAATAGAACATTCTTTTTCTGCCATTTTTACTGTCACATAATACTGTAAGATATCTTAAAACTACATACACTGCAAATTCATCCTTGATTAAAGCCACCAATCTTGTCTGTTTTTCCTCGAGGTAAAAGGAACCACAGCCCAAACAGGTCTTCAGAGGCACTGCAGAAGATTGCAGATAATGTGGGTTAGGAGGCATTTCTGGAGTAACATTGAGGGTAAGTGAGATTGCGTGTCACGTGTTCGCCCTCAGTTCCAAGACGATGCTGGGACGTTTTCCCAGCATGTGGTTTTCCAGCACTGCACCAGGTGGGTACATCAAGGGCTGTTGGACAGGACTCGACAGCACTGGCAGTAAGAGCAGCTGGAGGAGGGTACACTCGTGATGAAAGTTTCCCAGTGATACAGGAGCTCGGCTGACGTGTGAACTTTTTTCCGTCTGCCAAAATAGTCTGTCAGCACAAGCTCTGTGTTCCACACATACTGAAACACACAAAGTGTGAGACATTTTACTTTGAGATAAGAAAAAATCTGCATAACATAATTTGGTATATGTCTACAATATGGATTTTTTTTGTTATTCAGAAAGAGCTGTAGAGCTCAAAGTCTGTATGTACACCTGCCCTTATTATTACCTCTAGACTAAACACATGAACTAAACTAATACAGTAACAGAATGTAGATAAGCGGTCAGCGTTCACTTCATTAGAAACCTCACTCGCCACTATATTAGAAACTCCTACCTTGTACTTCCTCTCACTGGCCACTTTATTGAAAACACCAAGCTTCTACTTGCACCAACAGCCTTTTTATTAGAAACACCTACTTCGTACTTCCATTTCCTGGCCATTTTATCAGAAACACCTACCTTCTTTTTCCACTTACTGGCCACTTGAATGGAAACCAGCTTTGTTTGACCAACCCTAGGTCACTTTTTGAGTTCACACTATTTGTAGTTACACTGCATTTATAGACACAGTTATACACAGCTGACATTCTGTTCACACTCTCTCAGAAAATCTGTTAATTTTAATAATGATCAAAGACCTGTACTCATTCATCGCCATTCAGGGTCACAAAGTCCAGAAGTATTTGTTCCAACTGTGCACCACAATACCTATCTTCACTAATTGGACTCTTTTCACAGTAATGGAGGAGAGATCATTAGTGAAATCAAGCAGTAGGGGTTCAGCACCGAACCACATACCTGGGGATAAAACAGCCCTGACCAAACAGCAGGGCATTAGCAGCAAACTTGTCATTTCTGTCAGAGCAGGTAGAAAGGGACCCCAGCGAGGATTTCCCCCTTCTCCTTCTCAAGGTTGCCATGACCACAGGGGGAATGAATAGAAGACTGGTGGGAAAAATGGTGTCTTTTGTCTCTCTCCGGTCCTGTGCTAGTCCTCTGTGAAGGACAATAGAAACATTGAGATTTAAAAGGCCTAAATCATAGAAATGTTTATGAAATAAATGTCTGATGTTGCATGCAAACACTGGGAAACATGCTGAAGTTATGAGGTGTGTTTCAGCCCAAGCCGTTTTAGAAAGAGCCTCAATGCATGGCACCCATCAGATCAGAAGTAATGGTGAAATCTAAATGCTATGACAAAATTTGCGTTTGGCAGATGCTCTGATCCAGAGTGGTGTACATGGGTGCTTTGTAGCCTACAAAGCAAATATGTCCCTCACACTAGTAAGACCAGACTTAAATTAATAACTTCTTTCAAACTAAGATTCTACCCGAGCTATAGTTAATAATCCAGCATGGCCACGGTTTGACGACCGTGAGGGACTCAGGAGTTCTCAGGGTCAGAAGAGGTTTATTCCACCACTTAGGTGCCAAAACAGTTGCATAACTGTGTTATATAATTCTGTTCTTTTTGTTGTATAATTGTGCTAGAAAACGTTTTTTGTGTTTTTTGTTTTTTTTGATATTGTGTCAAAATGGAAAACTTGACCCACTAGTTGTGTTATTTTCAAAAATGAGCACAATCTTGTGAACATAACAGCACCTGTGTGGATGTAAGGGGGGGTGTAGAAGATTAGAATAAAATAATAAAATTTAAGAAAAACTATGGCAAAATAATTTAAACAACCCAATAAAACAGGAGATAAAGGGAGGTTTGCAAACGATCATCAACAATGAATGACAAAATTAAATACAATAAAAATGTAGGACGGCTGCTGCAACGGTAGTTTTCATTCTTTGTGGGCAGGACATGGAGCAGTAGAGAAATCTGTGCTTGGTGTGGGGCAGGTCGGACAGGTACGCTGTGGGGTCCTAGCTGAAAGAGACTCATGAGTTATGAATGTTGAGACCTATTAGTATTAGATGCATTCCTGAAGAGAGCAGTTTTAGGGTTCTGCTGTTTCAGATATGATCAGATATGTTGATAAAAAAAAATCAGAAAACTTGGAAATAAAAATGAAAAGCTTGTATATGCTTTGGGTGAAAATGTACACAGCAAATCAAAATGAGGAATTAAGTGGATATGCAGTTCATTAGATAAGCAGTAGGGGGCAGTATCTTTACAAAGCAGAATAGACTACGGAGAGAACTTTAATAGGATTGTTTGCTCTAGCTCTCTCTCTCTCTCTTTCTCTCTCTCTCTCTCTTTATCTTTCTCTTTCTTCAACACCCCCACCACCACGACACACAAACCTTCAACACGTGTGGGACACGTTTAAGAACTGGATCCTGTGATGCTGATTTTGGTTCTTACACAAGCTCTGCCAACAACAATTTCCCTGTCTCTTATTTAGGTGAATCATCAGAGCTGATGTTTGTGTGTGTGTGTGTGTGTGTGTGTGTGTGTGGAGCTTCTACTCTCTTCAACTCATTTCATTAGCAAATGGGCATAC
>JBBJLR010000133.1:2946067-2957050 GCA_037577145.1 Brachypetersius gabonensis
TGTGTGTGTGTGTGTGTGTGTGTGTGTGTGTGGAGCTTCTACTCTCTTCAACTCATTTCATTAGCAAATGGGCATACAGAGCTCATCCCTATTAGTGAATGAGATTTAGGGCACTGGACTAGATCTAGATTCCATTAGACCAAACTAAAGTTGGAGTTGTTGAACTCTGATGAAAATACTATGGCGCAAAAAAAAAACAAAAGAAGTAGCTGCACAGTAATGGCTTAACTTTAGCATGAGTGGAAATCTCTGCACGTTACCCCAGCCAGTCCTTTCAGGACATAAGAATACTTATTAGCCGCTTAATGACTAATATCTTGGTCTGATTGTGTTTGAAGTACTTTGGTGATTGCCTTAGCGTGAGGTCTGATTGCAGCCTACTGTGCAAAGAGTGTGTGCATCAGGTTCACAGGTGATGGGTTTCTCACCGTTCCCCCGCACTAGGCAGCAGTCAGCTTCTAAAGCATTCGTCTCACATTCACTTCTGCTGTGAGGTCAATGCCTGACAAAATATTTAACAAATGAAAGCAGATCAAGCACTCAGATGTCAATATCAAAGCAGACTTTGAGTTTTTGCCATGTAGAAGAGCAGACCGTAGGCCAATAGTTACCTCATGCTTCAGAGCCGGGTCTGACAGAATGCCAGAAAGAGTGAGATCCATTTCATTGAGAGGCTCTAGGTGGAGACTGGTTGTGCTCATTATTTCCTCTCTGCAGAGCCTCCTTTTATTACTGGTTCAGTAGAAGTTTGCAGGTTTGCAGAAAGGACATGCTCTGTGCATGAGACAGTTCTAGAGCCAGGCTCCTCTCTGACTTAGCCTGAGGCCTGGCTGGCTGCTGGCTGCTGGTCGGCTACTCAGAGATGATGGACAGGTGCTGATGGATATGCTACTAGAACCACTACGGTGGAAATGCTGCTTTAACAGGGTCAGAATCCAAAACAGACACAAACAGAGAGAGACATAGACAGAGGGGGAGCAACAATATGGCTGCCCCAGCATCAACGGCCTGTGCCGATACTGTCCCTTTAGGCGGAGCTCCCTTTCCCTTTCTTCGCTCCAGTCAACAGGCATCGCCCGTGTGCCACTCATGCGATGAGACGTGAGACATGATGAGTCTAAAAGAGTTGGCATTCATTCACATCTGTGTGAGACCACAAATTAAGGCCGGACGCTGCTTAAACAAACTCTCTTTATTCAACCACTAACACCCACTCACACTAACTTTAAAAAAAGTTTAATTAGGCACAGCTTCCAAAAGAAAAGTTTCCAAAGAAAACCTGTTCCTCACATTAGTAAACCCAGACTTCAGAGCCCAAATAAAGAACTGCAAGCTAAGATTCTACCAGAGCAAAAGTTAGTAACCCTAGGGCACAAACTCATGACCAGATGCGGCTTAAATAAACTTTGTCTTCATTCAACCCATTCACACACAGCCAAAAAAATTAGTGAGCCTATGTGAGCGCTTTGTAGTTTCTAAACAAAACATGTCTCTTACACTAGTAAACCCAGACCTGAATTAAGAACTGCTAGCAAACTGAGATTCTACCAGAGCAGAAGTCAATAATCTGCTAGAGCCCAATCAGATTACACACCACTAATTCATGGTCGGATGCTGCTTAAATAAACGTTGTCTTCGTTCAACCCCTAAAATCCATTCACACTAACATTTTTTTCCACAAATTTCACAAGTGAAATTGCCTTTTTTGTCTTTCGATAACGCTGACATGTCCTTTGTGAACTCTTTGCAACTTGGTAAACTTCGATTGTGTTGACCTCTGACATCACCTGACCACCTCAGCAGCAGCACTGAAGATCCAAAATAGAGGAAGGCCTGATTTAGTTAAAAATAATTCTCTACTACAAAAAACAGTGGTGGCATCATATATAGTTATTTACAAAATGGGTTAGATTTGTTCTCATTCATCTTACAATATTGTTTCCTCATTCCACAATGCAATGCAAAACCACTGCTAAATAACTGTTAGACAGCTGGGATATCTACAGAATGGCAGGTCTGTGTAGTATTTTCATTATACAGCAGTTAATACTTACCAAAAGTGGTCTAATTGTGGTCAACCGGTGAACAGGCTACAGGGTCATGGTTGCCCAGGGTTCAGTGATGCTCAACAGTAGCGAAGGATAAGCCACCAAGCAGCTTTTTGCTGAAAAAGTAAATGCTACTAAGATTTTGGTGCCATATATATATATAAAAAAACAGCATCAGAGGACTTGTAGAGCCCATGCCTTGATGGGTCAGAACTGTTTTGGCAGCATGGGAGTGACCTACACAACATAAATCAAGTGTTATTGGAGAGAGAGAGACAGAGAGACAGAGAGAGAGAGAGAGTGAGAGAGTGAGGTTTTAATGTTATGTTATGACTGATTGGTGTTTACACTTTATTAGGTACATGGGTACACTCACCTTGATGTAGATGCTAAATATTTTAAAGGTTATGGATTCAAATCCCAATATTACAGTTTTAGGTGCATGCAAAGTACTCAACCTCCTATGATCAGTGTAACACTACCAATGCTGCGCTCCAAGACTGAAAATAGCTATGCTAAGTTCACACTAAACAGTTTCCCTGGCAGTTTAGGGAAAAGCCATAGATCAGAGGCAAATCAGAGTGCTCTAAAAATGGCTCCCAATTGCTATGTGTGAATTGTTCACCATCCGAGAGGCTCACAGACACCCAACAGATGTCGAGCATGCTAAAGATCTGGACCTGTTGGTGAGTCCAAAACCTGTATGGTGAGATCATTTGTGATCCGTGATGAGCTACAGCTAATAAAAAGCAATTACAGTGACGGGAAAGCTGTGGGAAGAGTTTATACTCTTTATTTTTATATTCATACTTTTTCCCTTGATATCACGTGTGAGAAATTACTGTCTCACACATGGTGTTGTGTTATTCCCACATCACTTCTCGTTATGTTTTTTGCAGCAAAAATAAAATTCTTGCTGGTGAAAGAGCTTGTGATGCTTCGACAGCTTCTAATTAGTTCTGTAGTGTGAATAGTACAGCAATCATTCGGCAGCAAAAAGACCAGGTTTCCTAGTGGATCAATAGAGTATTACTTTACTTTACAGGCTTATTTTACCATAAGATAACTACATACATATTGGTAGAAAGCAAATATCATTTTCTAAACTTTTGAGCTGAGTTTGACTTTGAATGCATTAACATATGTATAAACATATCTGCATAAACATATGAATCTGCAACAAAGGCCAATGGCACAGCTGTTTTTGCAGCATTATTTTGGCAGTAAATAGAGACATGACATTTTATATAATTATTCAAACCACGTAAGAAAAGTAAGACCATTAAGTACACAGCCCTCAAGAGACTGGAATAGATAGCCACCTTTATTTTTTGTGGTTTTTGTCTTTCCTGATTAGTGGGGGCAGAGGGAATAGTACTCTTCCTTGGTTCTTTCTCCCCATAATACCATTAGACAAAGTAAAATGCTGTCACTGCTATTTCCCTCCTGCATTAAAATACAGGCATCTGTTTTCATCATCACTTTCCCATCTCATCTTTCACTTGGAGACACTAGCCACCAATTTGTAGCTTAACTAAAGTATAAGATGACTACATATGTTATCGTAGTCAGATAGTGTAGTCTATCTTGTTGTTAATAATTCATTTTGTTCAGTTTGTTGTTAGCTAGCCCAAGAAAATGTTTTCTGAATGTTTCTGGTTTTGGATATTTGCCTCCTCCTTCACCTGCGCCTCCATGGTTAGAAAGCTTGATTTTGCAGTTGCTGCCATTGTCACTTGCAGCACATTTCTCTGCTACTGAACCCCAGCTTCAAGCTGTGGCACCTGTTAGGATTATCCATATGTTTTGTTGGTAGCATTAGACGGGTAAATTGTTCCAGGGGAATTGGTATTGGCGTGCCTCTTTACGATCAAGCTGCTTTTTGTATCTGCTATTGTTTTGGCCATTCTCTCTTTTTAGTGTTACCTAGCTCATAGTGAATAGCATATTGAGTATTGATCTCGTTTTTAGGTGGTGAGTCATTACCACACATTGTGTTTTATTTGGTATTGCCCAGTGTGTGCAGTGCTGGTGCCGTCCTTGTGATGTATCGCATAGCTGTACTTTGCACAAATGGTAGCGAAACAGCTTTATTAATTTTGTCCTTCCTTTTCTATTTTTATTTTGTTCTATTGTGAATGTTGATGGGTATTTTGATTTTGGTCCCAACTGGCATATAATTGGTTGGTGTGTTTAACAGTTCCTTTTTCTGAATGAAAGCTGCAAACTGGTGTCCCTATTGCAAAGGCTAGTGGCCAGGTGGTAGTATGCCCCCACAGTTTGGAGTATATAGGACAACATCTTAGTTTAATTCACCACCCTAAGTTAAGCCTTCATTTTGCTGGTCGATATTTTCCTTCCTAGTTACAATATTGGGCAGTGTGTGACTGTGGAAATATTTTTTTTTTTTTCTGTACAGAGTAATGAATGCCTTAAGAAATTAATATTTTGTAAAAAGATTTTATACACTTTAAGAGGTCGCAGTCATTCTATACCCTCCACTTTTGGCCTTCAGTCTAAAGAGGGACCCTCGCTGTGTCAAGAAGTGCTTCCCTGGGGTCTGAACTAGCAGAAGTAAAAAAATATTCTCAAGCAAAAGCAAAACGTAGGTTATCAGAAGATGCCAGTAACCTGGAACTTGATCCATCTCTATAGCTGCTCTGCAAAAAGGTCCACAGTTTTCAATGAGGCAGCAGATCACTAGTACTCAAAATCAGCCCTCCAGGGAGGTTCACCTTTCCAAGTTCCTGAGGTTCTTGAAATGAATGTTATCACTGGTAGCTAATATTTGCTCTGAACATTATTCTGGGTGCTCTGTTTTATTTGAGCCCTTAGAATCTGGCTTGACCAAGGGATTGTTAGTATGGTTAGTGTGGCGTTGGTATGAGTGGTCACGAGCAAAATAAACATACCTTTTTGTCAATGTGGGCACCAATGATGTTTTATTGTGCCCCTGTTCTATATGGCAGAGTAATAGGTCCCCTGCACTTGTCCCCTGCAGAATATGACATTATCAAATTTCATATCAATCAGCTGCTGGAGGTGCAGGAAATTCAGGAGAGCAGTAGCCTCTATGCTTTGCTCATTGTGCTGGTCAGAAAGAAAGATGGGAGACCTCACCTGTGTGTGGACTACTGTCAATGGAACAGCAAGACCAGAAAGGATGCATACAGTCATTAGACCCTATGTGGTGCTCACTGGGTTTCCACTATGGATTCAGTCAGCAGATATATTCAGGTCTCAGGTGCTGAGAAGAATAAAGAGTTCTTCCCGAATTCTATTTGGTCTATTCAAATGGATTCAAATGACCTTTGGAATTTTCAAAGCTCCAAGCATCTGACAGAAATATGTATTGATAATATTTTTGTTTTCTGTTTTGTCAAGCATCTGGAACAGCTGAAGGTGGAAAATGTGCCTTCTACAAATGACAGGTCAGCCAACTGAGCCATGTAACGTGTAGTTATGGCATCTCTACTGACGCCATGAATCTGAACTGTGCTCTTTGGCCTTCATCAGCTACTATGACTACTTTGTAGAAAGATTTGCTAAGGTGGCAGTACCTCTGTAAAGGTGGTAGGCATAAGTCTTGAAAAGGGTCAAGATGGAGCTTTACTGCCCCTTTGGAGAGAGTAGTATGAGTGCAATATTAACAGCTGGAAGGTGAAACTTGTTGCTACTCCAGCATTGGCCTGTAGCAACTTTGCCTTGCCCTTCATCCTGGAAGTGGGTGCGGGTTCTTCTCTCAGTAACAGGACGGCAGGGTTAGGTAGTTGCATATTCTAGCTGGCATGTTGTTGTTTACAACCCCGTAAAGTTGGAGTTTTTAGCACTCAGGTGGTCTGTAACAGTACAATTTAGGAAGCATCTGCTAGGGCGTAAGTTTATTATTTACACAGATATCAACCTGTTAAGCTATTTAGCTCCTGCTATATTGGGGACCCTCATTCAGCAATGGGCAGCTCAGCTTGCTCATTTGGATTATGAGATAAGGTGCTGGTTTGACAAAACCAATAAAAATGCTGATGCACTCTCTCAACAGTATTTATCAGCCATTCTTAGCAGCAAGAAAGATGCGGCCCCTGTCACGTACATCCCAGCATGTTGCAACCATGGAGCGGCCCACTAGGGTAAACCAAACTGATTCCATACCTTGCTGTACTACCCTGTGATTTGTGTGCTTTGCAGGAGGCTTATCCTGACATAAAGGACATTTTAAACCTATTGGGAGTGAAAGATTGGATATTCTATTGGGAGTATGCCATAGTTCAATATCAGCTACTTACTGTGTCTGCTCTGAAACCAGTTGATGGAGAAGAACTGGGTGAAACAATGAAGAATTCTTTGCCCAAATCGAGTCTTTTGAAGTCTTGGAAGTTGTTCTGCCCCTGGTATTGAAGTGAAAGGTGTTAACAAGAGGATGACCATCAAGGTGTGGAGTGGACAACTGAGCTGGTGCTGCAGAAGTACTTTGGTCTGGAATGACTGTTAATGTGAAGCCTTGCTGCCGTGAGTGTGGACAGATAGCAGGAAGCCATGGAGAATCAGTCTGTTACCCATAATTTTATGAGGCACCTCCTAGTCTCCTGGCCTAATGAAGTGTTACTTAATGGCTTTGTTTTAAAACTCTCACATATAAGAATAGAAAATGACCGTGTAATGATGACCCCCTTCAGTAAGAATGCCCTGGCTGTTTCCATTCGACAGTGGCCCAGGCTTGGGCTGTCAAATGATTTTACAAATTTGGAGTTCTATTCTAACCAGGGATTCTTGTTTGGCCTATTTTTTCATTTTCTCCAGCTGGTATTTAGTCCTAATCAGTTAACTGGTGAGTTTCCGTGTTTTCTTATGTTTGTTCAAGATGACCTCTTACCAATTTGTCTTTTGTTGGGCAGGATGTAAGAACGATAGGCAAGCACATTACATAACTGTATCATTAAACATCAAAATAACTCTCTGAGGGGGCCCAAGACTGCTTATGCCGCACAGTCATCAATTGGGAGATTAAAAGAGGGGTTTTCTTCATGACCATGGAGTAAGGAACAAGTGGAAAATTCAAGATTTATGGAGCCCAGTGGGGTACCGGGTGTACCTAGAAACAGAGACCTGTGTATACTGTAGCACTAGTGGAAGATCCAGGCAATGTCTGACATGTCCAACACACTGAGCTGAAGGGCCAGTTTTGTGCCCAAACGGTTTTCCTAGGATGAGTTCCTTGAAGGGGACACAGCACTAAGAAGTAGAGGTTTCCAGCAGTGATCTGCGGGTCCTAATGCCAGAAGCTCCTGAAGCTGTTTATGTGTCTCTGCTCACTAGTTCTGCTGTGTCAGAGCAATCCTGTTCACTCTTATGCCACGATGTCTGCAGCAGCCCAAATCCCAAGACCCTCAGATTTATTTTCTGTTCCTGAGTTTCAGAGCTTGGTCCAAGTAAGGTGGCACTGCAAAAGACTGGGTCACCACCCTACAAGCTCTCTCAGACCTGGTTTTAGGCATATTCTGCTCTTTTTAGACAATGGAACTCATTTTCTATTCTTTTTTCCCTTTCTCTGGTCCATCATCAAGGCAGTACTGCAAACGAAGGGGGTTGGTTGTAGCTGTGAAGCATCAACACTTCTTTTTTCATAGTTACTATTTTCATTTTGTCTGTAACCAACTGGCATACAAGACAAGCTACACTGTGGGTAGCAGTAGACTGGCAAACAGCTTCAGGGGATCTGCTACTGGCATGCTAAATTTTGATCAAGCTATGTTTCTGTCCCTGCTATTGTTCAGCTATGCTCTCTTTTTAGTGTTTTCTAGCTCATGGTGAATACTATAGTGAGTACTGGTCATCTGCCACCAGTGCACATAGTATTTTATTTGGTTTGTATCTGCTATTGCCCAATGTATGCGGCACTGGCATGAGGCTGTGTGAAGTTTGTAATATATGGCTGTACTGTGCATAACTAGTAGTTGAGTTGATTTTCATTTTCTGCTTTTTAGCACAGCACCTTGGTTTGATTCACTCACTGCTTTTTGCAGGGTGAGTGCAGGATGTGTGTTTGTGAAACCTGAGCACACCTGTCTATTAGTCTGCATCCCCAAGGTAAACTTTAGCTCGGCTAATACCTTTCCCTCCTAAAATGTTGAGCAATTGCCTGTATGTGGGATTTTGGAAATATTTTATATTTCGCTGTACTAAGCCTTTTGTAAAGAAAAAAAAAGGAAACTATTCTTGTAATAAATCATTATTATTGTTCTCCCTATAAGTACTGAGAGCTGATCTCACCTTTGATCTCAAATGATGTCCAGTTGGGTTCTGTTACCAAAGAGCCCTGTACACTTTCAGCCGTGTATTAATTCCAATTGTTAATACAATTTAATTTGATAATGGAAAGTACACATCTTTCTTCTTGATATTAGTGAATCTGTATCCTGCATGCAAGTACTAGACTGCAGCTCTCTGGGTGAAATTCCCAGGGTGGCATAGCTTTCTATAAGTTAAACATTCTTTGGCTGACTAAGTGTTTTGTGAGCACTTCCCCTCTGCTACATAATGAATTACACCATGATTCTGCTTAAATTCTGCATATACATATTTAAGCATTTTTCAGTGCTTCTGACTGTACAGAAAATCAAAAAACATACTTCTAAAATCAAATCATAAAAAAAATATATTTTCTGCTATTTACAAGCCCAGAAACTGTATCAAAATGCAATTTTCAGACTCACTACTATGAGCTTCAAGTGGGAAATAATTAAACAAAATATAAGAAGGACCATTTCAAGGTGTAATACCCAAGAGAGTTAAACCCACACCTGGAATTTGTAGCAACATTGCCCCCCTCACCTTAAACTAGAGATCGATCTGCATAACAGGCGACAGGGCCAAAATAGAATTCGTGAATTAATTGCCCCGATACAACTTAAGACAAGAGCCACAATTTGCCATGAAAGTGATCTGATTGGCTCTGCCCATCTTGACTCGGTAATTATCATAAAAGCCTGTGAAAGTTTCCTTCGCCGTGGCAGGCGTGTGGCGGTAGGCTGTGCGAGCCTTTTTACTCATCAAGGGCGCTGTCGACATCCCTCGTTTCTATTTGTTCAGGCTGGCAAGCGAGTGCATTCCAATTAGCAGTTATATAATGGGGGACAGGCTCTTGAGCTCGGTAGGAGAAGAAAGCGCTTAACCCCCTCTTCTCTGGGGTGAGGCTGCACCATCTGTGAAATAAGCCGTCTCTGCTCAAGAGTCTGCTCAAGCTTTGTCCGTCGCCGGCGCCTGTTCGGCCCCAGTATTGATTTGTGTCACCTCATTTCCTCACTTATTGAACACTACAGTAGGCCTGACCTTGGGCTACAGCCTAAACTGGATAAAGCACTATTATAAATGAATAAGTTATGACACAATTACCACGCATGATGTGTTTGTAAGCACCTTTATCCATAGCAAAGGTTGCTTTTACACCTCATGAACAGCGTGAACGAGGAGGTGGAGGTGGGGGAGAGACAGAGAACTGAGTTTATCAGGAGGAAAATAACTATTTACTTAATGACATGGGGGAAGGGAGAGGGATATCAGCCACGAGGAATGCATCTGCCACGGTGGAATGAGAAACGGGCCTGAAAAAACAGCTCAAAAGAGCAGGCAAACATCTCTCACGCACAAATAAGCGAGGCTCCTGCATTTAAGTATTAGGTTTAATATGCCTTGTGCAAAGAGCAAATACCCTTATCACAGGTCTGTGTGACACACACCCTTAAAGAGCATGGGGAATGGGATAAATACTGATTCCTGTAATATGAGATTTTTATGAGGGTCAGTAGCTTCATAAAAATAAAGCTGCCAAAAAGTATCCTTTGGAAAAATACCAGGGATGCACCTTTACTACTTTTTTTTTATCTTTGCAGTCCCAGCATAGATGTCTAATTCTCAATGCTGACAAACTTTCTAATCCAGTTAACCAATGGTTATAAATCCTGATATTTATTCAATTAAATATTTTATTCTTTGTAAAAGCAGTATGTTGTGTCACAAAAATACAGGTTTGAATTAATTAATTTAGTGGCTGCAACTGTTTCGGACCTACAAAACATCAGTTAAAGAATACTCTTTAGTATTGTTAAAAGGCTTATTTCAGTGTGTGAAGGGCTACAGAAACATTTTGTGTAGCTTGAGGACAGTTGGACTATTTGGGTGTTTTATGCAGAATCCGCTGTTCTACCAGTGTTGTGTTTTTTCAGGAGGGAACAGAGCTCAGTTCAAGAAGTTAACAAAGACTCTATTGCCAGACTTATATATCCTTTAAAAGTTATAATTTATATTTTGCTATGTTCCCAGCTCGGCCTGCTGGTTAACCTGCAGACAGGCTCTTTTCTCTCGGTCACGCTTGATGGCAAAGCTGTCCAAGTTCATTTGCATGGCTTTGAATTTGCGGGCCGTGTTTGTACTGTTCTTTAAAGTTTTCTGCTGTGCTGTGAGGAGTGTCAGCTGATGATGAGAATATGCAAAGACACACACACACACACACACACACACACATATACTGGCCATATTCCTAATATACATATAGATTTATTTAAGATGTCAGTGATACCAGCATTTTAGGACCCACTAAATAAAATCAAACCTGTAACAAATACTGAAAGGTGTTTCAGAAACCATAGAAAATACAAACTTGGGTTTTGCAGACTACTGTGCAGTCGTGGTGACTCAAAATCAATAATGTTTGTGCCACTTCTCAAAAACTATTAATGCTGCAGATTCTGCAATAAGCCTTTTTACTCCCATTGCAACATGTTTCGCACTTCAGTTAAACTCCATCTACCAAAGTGCCTACATCATGTACATCAGAAATTTTATCATGGTACCTGTGTCCCCTATTTCTGATAAGTATTTAAGTATTTAAGTATTTAAGAGCCAGGATCAGGGTGGACATCAGCAGGGTAATGGTATCAGT
>JBBJLR010000133.1:3003519-3016689 GCA_037577145.1 Brachypetersius gabonensis
AGACATTGCCCTGTCGTTATTTGTATAGATATCCAACTTCATATTGAGATCTGATGTATCTAATGTGTTTCTTTAATTTTTGTGAGCAGTGTAGTTCTTCCAGTTGTGTATACTGCTACGTCTAAAAATAATTCATAATTAAATTTTTAACATCTAAATCCAAATTTTTGATTTTATTATTCATTTCAGCGTTTCTTAAAGAACCGTCATTGTGACTATTATGATGTCTTGATTAAAATCAATAAATGATTCATTTTAAAAATATACTAAAATATATGTCCTCAGTGAATCATCGTTTGATTGATAATTGTAGCATTTGTGGGTCGTTATAAAGTCATGTTTTGCTTTAAAAAAACAATATTTCATTAAATTGTAAAACAGAAACCCACACCAGCAGAATCCCACTAGCGCACTTACGCTTATTATGTAAATGAAGTAACAAATTTTTTGTTATGATGATTCAATTAATCATCAAGACATTCGCTAGACTACTCGACAGATCAAACAGCCCTCGTCATAATACAGTGTAATTAGCTCAGATTTACATCCCAAAAATTCTGGCACGATGACTGTATGAATCCAAAATCCCCTTCCAATAAAACAGCGAGAAATGGAAAGAGGAAGGAATTTGCATCCACAGCAGCGCTTGCAGGGCTCTGGTGCGTTGCTGGCAAACAGAGAAGCTGAGCAGTATGAAGCATGTCATATTGAACCACAGATGAAATAAAAATTTCAGAACCTATTGTGACAGGCCCAAGTATTCAACTCATGTGGAGATTTTCACATTCAACAATTTGGCAGTTACCCATAACTCCATAACCCTCTGCTTCACTCCCTCAGAATCAGGGATTTATCACACCGCCAAAGACATACCTGTTGATGGATAAAGCAGCCAAAAAGGCCAGAGCGCTGTAAAGCTCTGCTGTAGTTTGTTTACCTTCTCGCCATGCCAAGCACAGTCTTCCACATGAAAGACCTTTAGGATCGCTTAGACTGAAGAAACATAATCAACTGAAGAAGCATAAATAACTGAAGCCCAGTCTTTCCACTGGCAAAACAATACCTTCAGGTTTATAATTTAAAACACGCACACATACACCACCACCAACACACACACACACACATACACACACACACACACACACACACACACATACACATATATAAGTGTACATGCACCCTCACACATCCACTCAGTCAAAGTACATACGTTTCGTAGAAACTCAGAAACATAGAAAGATTCTCCTCCAGAGTTGTATTGATCTGTAAACTGCCAACTGTTTGCACGTGGCCCCTAAAAGGGACCTGTGATTGTATAAACGACACAATTTTACAGTCTAGGTGGGTCCTCTAATCCTGGGTATTATTGGCCTCCAAACAGCATGAGTCCTTTCAGCTGGGTCCATCCGCTGTTTGACACAACCTGCTGATAGAATATTGACCAAATCTCTGGGCTTTTCTGTAGATGGCTATAAAATACAGGTAAAAAAAAAGTTACTGCTTGCTTTGTCAGGGACATTTGTGCTCGGTATTCGATTTCTGAGTTGTTAGGCAAAAACGACATGCATTAAAGTAACCCCCCCTCCTCCCCCCAAAAAAAAACAACAAAAAAAAAAAAGAGAACTCCATAAACTTTTTCTCTGGAACATCTGGATGAGTGGATATAAATGTAGCTCTGCCTTTGATCACACAAACCTCTTGGAAGGACAGATGGTCAGTCGTGGGATTGTGAAGACAGTCGGATACCCCAGCCCCTCTCTGTTGCAATTTGTGTCAGTTTATGCTGCTTTGGCACAAGCAAGAATACATCATGAATGCAAATGAAGTGCTTGATTTGACATTTCCAATAAGCCTGTCTCAGTGTACCAGTGGGTTTAGCCAATTAGCCATGTCAGTAATCAATTCCTTCTGAGCCTGTGCTAAGTCCTCACTTATTCTAGCACATAAATCAAAGGCAGATTAGCTGATCAGTTACCCAGATGCACTGACTTAATGGCCCACTTTAGGAAGGATGAGACTGGAAATGAAAGTTAATGAAGGTAGGATGACACCAACAAAATGCCTTTATACCTCCACAGAAAGCTCCCTGTGAGGGAAATACAGTGATGCTGTTCTATAGTGCTCAGTGACAGATTTACTACCTTCAGTATGCGGCTTCTCTCGTGTTTCTTTTTTACTGTTTAACAGGGTTTGATATACAGCGCGCTCCTTTATAGCTTTGGAAAGAAAGAGTTATAGTTCTTTCTAAACAAATGCCTGAACCGAATCCCTTTGCAGTGTTTAAAGATACCCTTTTAGTTATTGCCTATTAAAGGCCTCAGCTGGGAAGTTACTCTTGCATTGTAATTAATTAAGCTACAGGTTGCTCTCCTATCGTAAAGTGATTTCTAACACAGCTACAGCAGAAGGAAAAGTGGTTCGATGTGCACTGATGTGACATTTCTGGGCTGACAGCACTAGCTGATAATTAAAATCTTGTCATAGTCTATGCTGACAACAAGAACAAACAATTTTTGCTTTCCAAAACACCACAATCCATGTGCTTGTTGAGATCCAACTTATCGTGTTTAGCACTTAAGCTATGAGCACAAATATGATAAAAGATCTTGTAATTGCTCTTATACTATGCCTTATTATGCCTTTACAAAAATAGAAAGAATGTAACAGTCTCACATCCTATTAACTGGTTGTATCCTATTAACTGGTTGTATCCTATTAACTGGTTGTATCCTATTAACTGGTTGTATGGTCGAAGTCTAGACTGTTCTTTAACTTTAAATGCACTCATTCACTGCTGTAACGGTTGTCTGATGATCCACATTTGAATTATATTAGGTGGGTTTTTACAGGTAAGTTGTAAATAATAAATCTCTCGGGTCAATACAGGTACTTGAAAGATGAAAATACTGCAAGCTTATTTGTTAGCAGAGAACACTGTATTGTTTTGCTGTATTGAGTGTATTGTTGCTAAATATTCAATGAAAATCATGCAAATGTAGAAATTCTCAGTGTATGCAAAAACCTTTAACCTGTAATGCATATATACACATATGGGCTGGTCAAAATTATTAGTCCCATATGAAGCACTGTGGGTGGTAGTAGCCTAGTGGGCAAAACACTTCCCTGTGAACCTGATGATCACAAAGTTTTACACCCCCACTCTCTACCAGTATGTCCTTGAGCAAGACATTTAACCCTCAGTTGCTCCAGGGGGACTGTTCTGATGTCAAATCACACATAAAGCCCATATGACTTGATTGGCTCAATCAGTTGGCAGCATACTTTAATGAATGGACGTTAAATGAGTACGGCTCGTGGTATTTAATAGCGTGATTGAGCGGGATCATGCTCTCATTCTTTGTAAAATGTAATTTTATCATGCCAAAACCCAAAGAAATGAGTATAGACCTCAGAGGAAATATAGTGAATGCTCATCTTAAGGCGGGTGGCTGTACGCCCACTTTAAAGCAGTGTCCAGAACAACAATACGTTGCAGCATTACAAAATACAAAGTGACACAAGAGCAAAATTTCAAAAACTTTTGAGAGAAAAGCGATCAGAAATGATGACAAGAAGTCTGGATCGCTGCAAAGGCCACTGTAACCGAACTGGCCTCTTCTGGGCTTAAAGTCACAAAAAAGCTTTGTTGTCTTCAGTCCAAGAAAACTCCCTTGCTCAGCAGCATATCGAAGCTAGACTGAAGTTTGCTCAGAACCATTTGAAACATGGAGATAAAGTTGTGAAGTCTGGCCTTTGGTCTGATGTGACAGAAATGGAGCTGCTTGGGCACAGAGATACAGCTTTTTTTGCCGAAGGGAGAGAGGGAGCTTCAACTTTAAAAACACAGTTGCCACAGTTAAACACGATGGTGGCAAACACAGGAAACCTTGTTCAGGTACATGGCATAATAAAGAAAGAAGATTACCCTTTGGCTCATTCCTGGATAACAACAAGACAATGACTTGAATCACAGTTGACCCAGAACGTTTTGAGGAACACAAAAATCAACCAAATCAACATCTTAGAGGATCGTCTCAAAGCCCAGGTATCAATCCTATTGAGAATCTATGATGAGAGCTCAAGATTAAGACCCATGCTTGAAAGCCATCAAATTTACATGAGCTGGAGCTATTTGCCATGGACGAATGATCTAAGATCCATCAAGAGACTTGTGCAAACCTTGTGAAAAACTAAAATAAGATGTTGTGATCAGTTGTGAGTCAGAAAGGTTACTGACTGTTAATTATCAGGGAGCTATTGTTTTACTATGTTTATTATGCTTTCTTTGTTTTATTTAAGTGCATCAGAAACTACTAGTCATTTTATTTAGAAAAAATAACAGGTTTATTTTAATTTGGACAGGGTTCTAATAATTAAGACCCTAACTGTATGTATAGAGATTCATGGCTAATGGCTAAATCCATCAATCAATTCTAATGTTAAAACCACCTGTCTAACACAGTGTAGGTCCCTCTTGTGCCATCAAAAAGGGCTCTGACCTGTTGTAGCATGCTGTGGTATCTGGTACTAAGACAGTGGCTCGATGTCATGTAAGTTGCAAGATGGGGCCTCCATGGATCAGACTAGTCAAGAATGTCACACAAATGCTTGATCAGATTGAGATCTTGACCAGTTGAAGACAAAGTCGACACCTTTAACTTTTTGTCCCATTCTTCAAACCATTTCTGAACATTTTGAACATTATCCTGCTGAAAGAGGACACTGCCATTAGGTACACTGTTGCCATAAAGGAGGTATACTTGGTCTATAAGTACACATTAATGCCAGAACTCCAGGTTCCCAGCAGAACATTTTCCAGGACATCACACTGCATCTGCTGGCTTACCTTCTGTACACAGTGAAAATGAGCCTGTTGCCGGATTCAGTACATTCAGTAAGCCTGACCTCAGCATACTGAGGTCATCAAACAAGACTAGGTGTTCTAGAGATTCTTGCTCTTTTTTCCTACTTTCAAGACACCAACTGTTTACTTTATTTGTCACATAAATTCTTTCTCTGCATTTAACCCATTCACCAAGTGAAGCAGTGGGCTGCCACCAACGAGGCGCCCAGGGATTGGTGTGGGAGGTGGTACCTTGCTCAAGGGTACCTCAGCGGTGACATTAGCAGTGGGGATTCGAAGCCCTACCCTCTGATAGCAGGGCCAATGCCCTAACCACTTGGCCAGCCAGCTACTTGCAGCCTAACATTTCTTGACAGGTAACAAGACAATCAATGTTATTCATTTCACCTGTCAGTGACAATGTCGCGGCTGATCCGTGTACATCAATTAACTGTAACCATGGAGAACCACTTAGGCGTCTTCTTCTGAAACCTCCATTCACTTCTAACTTAGAGGAGTATATACTTTTTTCTGGTGCAAAACAGTAAAATCAGAACTGAACAACATGTATAGTCACCCATGGCAGATGTGCATAAGCATACAGGGATTTCTCTTGGTTCTGCTTGCTTCAGTTTGGGTTACTTCATCTATAGGCGTGTTTACATGTGTCGGTAGCATGAGAAATATACCAGTTCTCTAATTAAGTGTCAGTATCAGCACAATACCAATATGGTTTTAGTACTTGTGCAACATAGGTTTGGACACACCTTTTTATAAAAGAGGTTTCTACATTTTGACAGTTGTTCACATTTTGGATCAAACGTGAGATCAAAAAATGTGCAACAAATGAAAATATCTTATTCTCATTTGCTGCACATTTAATTATTATAATCCATATTAATTTGCATTTAAACATAAGCCACGAGACCTAAATGTCCTTACGTTTGTGATAAATGCATTCAGTTAGGTCTATATTTTTAACTGGTAGTGTAGATCAATAGAATGATGAGTTTTAAATTCCTATTATGATATTGAAGGCATTGAATGTGTTTCTGTGCCTTATTGGCTGAACCTTTGTTGCATACTGCAATACAGTGGTTGTTTGTTGAAACTAAAGAAAATCACTCTGAAGTACCCTAGTACAAATATACATGCATGAATGTGTCCACACACAAAAGGATACCAACAGTTGCATCAGCCATTAATTCCAATACCACAGTGATAATAATACAAATATTTTCACACTTATCTACAGATATACCCACAATCGACCAATAATGTGGCTCCTCTGGGTTGAATACAGAAAACCTAGAACAACAGAACAATAAGTATGAATCTGTTCAAATACATCCTTCTCAAAACAGCTTGACTCTGTCTGAGCTGCCAAACAACTTTTGATATTAATAAGAATAATGAGTTTCTGGAGTCCCTGTAAAAGTGTTGTTAGCTACTGTCAGCATCATGAGAAATTCAAAGCATGTGACAGCTTTGACGCATGCAGTAAATGACACTGGTTAAAGCTTAAAGAGAGCATGAAATTTGAATGAGAGTGCATTCACACTTCACTTTTGATCTCATTATTTCGCGTTTCCTTCACTGCTCTTATTACATCTGAGAAAGTGGAATTGATAAGCAGGGCCGGCTAATAATGGCTTTCATACGAGCAGCTGACCTTCCTCATCAAGCATGCATGCGGTGGGCAGAAACAAGGCCATTGCAAGTGTCGTGCTTTTTGATCTGTTACCATAAAAAACATCCTGCTTCAGTGTGTGCTGTTCCATGGGTGATCTAGTCGTGATGCCAACTAAACAGATTTGACAGAGAGTGCTTTAACCCTGTCAGTATCAGTCCATTTCAAAAACCTCTCGATTTTTGACAATAAACCGGAGAGAACCCAATGAAAAGTCGGAGGGGCGTTGAGAAATCATAAAGTGAAATTGCACTTGCCATACACGCTAGCATACAGAGCCCAGACACAATTAGTCACAAAAACTACTTACTTGACTTCAAAGGCAAATAGATTGCTGTTGGAAATTTGACACAGCAAAACATTTCACTTTGTTTCCAAAATGTAGTAATCTCAGCTCGCCCAATCTGTATGTAAGACATCAAACAGTTTTTTCTTGTGTACTACAGATATAGCCCAGAGCAAAGACAGGTCTGCTTGTACAGTATTTTGATAGAGAAGCAATTTCCCAAAGTCCGTTTCAGGGGAAATGTGTCCTTCTGTTCCTCTGCACTGCAGGTCTACGGATGAAAAATACGAGATATTTTATCAGCTTTTCAACACACTGGGAAAGTTCACTTAATAACTTTTTCCCCCCCTCACACGCTCGAATTGTGCTCCAAGTTATCTCTGGAATAATCGGCCTCCACTTGCAGGTACTTAAGACAGACTCTGATTTCGCTTAGCTCCGTTTTTGTGAAGGGAAAAAGAAGAAAAAGAAAATAAAACGAAAAATAAGCAATGAGAAAAAAATATATACTGTATATATACAGGTCTGTCAGGATCTAAAATAAAACATGGGTCATGCATAAGCTGTTAAAATTCAAAAGGCAAAGCCAAAAGAAACAGGAGGTGCTTCATCAACGGCCACGACCCGCACCGAATGTTAAACAAGAAAGCTGAAAGCGTGTATGATTTTTTTCCTTGTTGCAAAGCAAGGTTCTTTTATTCAGGAGCATGAGCATTCTTTAAACACACAGGAATGATTTCCTTCATAAGCGCTGAAGCAGAAAACCAAGTCAAGTCTGCATTTCCAAACACTCACTCTATTCTGAGTGGAAGGAACAGATGGGATAGGAACTGGGCGAGCATCCAAAAATGGCCCCAGTCTCTGGTGTCAAAAAAGTATCAACTCAGGCACCTTGAAGATATCATCATAACATATGACTGTGAACTCTCTACAGCAGGGACCTCAACTCCTGGAGGGCTGAAGTCCAGAAACAGTTTGGTGCTTTCCTTAGAATGGCTAATAATCTACGTTATATGTCCAAAAGTATTCAGATATTTCTAAGGTTTAAGCCACTCTAAGAGGCACCCATGGCTGACATACTGTAGGTGTTCTCATTGCACATTCAGGGATACATAATCACCATAGAAAGCACTGCCAATAGAATAACTGGAGCAGCTGCAGAAGCCTCTTATCCTTCCAAACTGCCACTAACTCAATATCATTAGACAGCTCACCACGCCTGGAGGAGACCATAACTGGCAATTATGTTACATTAATTAAGAGGCACCACCACTGGCTAGCATTGCATTGGATAGGATGTGGGAGTGGGAAGGCCATCCCACCCAACCAAAAACAGAGAGGCCAATTACGCTGTCCTCGACTCCATGGGGCAGTGGGGATCAAACTGGTGATTTCCCACTAACAGGAAGAGAAGTGCCAGCTAATTAGTAGCACTGCTTGATTTCTCAATAATAAATCTCTCAGACAGTCAAAGACAGTCAGATTGGTTTACCATATATACTATACACTGGTGAACAGTGATTACTGTTCACTGTTCACATGTTAAATGTCATGTCCTGATAGAACAAGTTTAGAAGAACTTTATATTAAAAGTTTGTGTGCATTTTTGGTGAAATAATTCCATGCCGGCAGCACAACAAATGGTAAATCATCATCATAGAGCTAAACAGCTCCTTATATGGAAGGTCCCCCAGTTTCTGTAGATGCTGGAGGTGTCAGACATCATGCTGCGCTTTGTTTGGTGTTCACGTGGAACCAAAGTCATTATAATTTAAGAAACAAGTAATAATAACAACAATAACCGCCACTGGGCTTTTAACATCACACACAAAAGCCAATAATGAACAAAAATGCCCAAATTGAATTTATTTTAGGTCTTTTATTTAGGAAATAATTGGGAAAAACCACAGCATTGACAGCATGCAGAGCTGTTTTACACCTATTATATTTGTTGAAATCAGATTTTAAAGGTTAAACATGCTATGTCACTATTCTCTTGATACAAATCATTTTACAAATTGCCTGTAAAGATCATGTTGACCATCCAAGACCACTGCTCAGCACCACCATCACTCTAAGCATAGGCTAGGCATGGGCTATGAGTGAACCTTCATGGCTGCTCCTGAATCTGTGCATTGTGCTGGTGAATTGCTGTTTATTCCTGCAGATTGCTGTTTATTGTGATTTATCAGTGACCGTCACTGGAGGCAGGAGCATGTCAAGCTTGTAATCTCACACAGAGGCATGCAGGCATGCATCTCCCCATAACAAAACGCGCCGCCGGCCGCCCCCTGGGACCAGTGCGAAAACAAACATTTCTGTATGAAATGCTGCCTTGTTCAGACGGCGACTGCCTTCAGGGGCCACCCTCAATCTGATAAGTTTCATTGCAGCTCAGAAGGGAAGCGTTGGTGCACATTCACAAATGCCTGCACATATTAAGTTGTTGTGTTGCTTGGTTACATTTGGCGAGTGAAAGTAAACAAAAGAAAACATTACGGCAAAGTCAGATTGGATCTAAGACTGGATTGTGATTCAGGATGGACTTTTAAAAAAACACTTAAAACACACCAAGAGAAAAACACCCTGTTGAAATGATTTATGACCGGCCAATGACAATGTAGGTTTGCATTCAAGTTCGCTTGTAGGTCAACTGAAAGGGTTCCTGGACGACCTGCAAGCTCAGGAATGACAGCACCGGAGCCAGCTGAGAGCTCCTGGCACGGCACCAGAGTCCTTGCTCTGAAGAAAAAAGAGCAGGACAGCAGTCACAGGCAGGGTGTATCTTCTGAACGAGTTACACCTTAAAGCACAGCACGTATTCTTGTTTATTGACCTGGAAGAGTCAGAGGAGGACACCCACACACGCAGTTGCAAGTGTTTCCTACACAATTGTGGTATTCTTAATCACACCGGGCTGGAAATATGCCCTTGGCCTGGTAAATTTAACATGGGCTTCTTTTGTCAGACACACATTTTTCAATTTTCAATTGTATTATTCACATGATACAACAGTTAGATGCAACAGCATAGTCTGACTGACTGAGAAATACTGTTATTGTGAAACAGCGCATTATTTTCACAATAACTATCATGCCACTAAGCAACCATAACTTTACACTGTCACTACGTTTCTACCTGAGCTCATACAGAAATAGAAAATGGACACATCAGATGTTCATGGACACCATTTGGTCAGATTCTGAAAGTGACTGTGACCGCAGCTGCAAATATCAGTCGAACCTGTCCCAGAGCAAGGTTTTTTGATGGGCAGCCATGATGGTGAAACAAACTGGAGTTAACCAGAATACAATTCAGTTAACAAGCTGGGCTAAGAACCGCTCTGCAGACCGGCTGCAGCAAAGCAGCTTTCATGTTCATCAGGCAAGTTCAGAAAAAGCTGAACTGAAACTGCCTGTAATGCAAAAGGCCACTACATTTATGCAGAGAAAATCAATAATAAAGCAAATTTAATGCAGTACTCAGGGTTTCCTGACTTTTTTTATTTTACAGGACTGCTGTGCAACAGCAAAACAACTTTTGAGGTCACATGTTATTCACTATAACACACTCCCTCTTGTGCTTTAATATACAATAATGATGAAACTATTCAAAAATAGTAGCTAGCCAGAAGAAGAGAATAAACAAACTTAACCTATAATGAAAGCTAATGCAAAAACCTTTTATCAAAAGTGCTTTTGGACCTTTTGTGTTGATTTGGTCTCTGAGAAATTTTGAAACAGTATAAGGGACAGCTGGCCTTTTCGTTTTTATGTCTGAAGATAAAAAAACGGCAACAAAAGGAGAAGGTTTTGTTCTGAGAGCGATGATAGGCAGTCACATCATGGATGTTTAATTTAGGCCAGGTGCATTCAGATGACTGGACAGGAGAGTGTTAATCTTTAAAAACTTACTTTAACAAACACAGTGTTTATTAGAAAATTTTAAAGAGATTTTTAGATGTTTGCATCCAATAACTGCAGCTAATTATCGAACCATTATAAAACTGCCAAGTGTTTGTGAGAAGTGATATTTCACATGCTCGGTAAATTCATGCTTTTTGCTTTTTACTGAAATGTTTAAGTTGCTGGAGTAACGTTCAACCTAGGTCTATATTAATTCACACTGTGCTAATTACTTTATATTTTTAATTACTATTTTGTTATTAGTTAACACTTAACTTTCTATATGGCCTGATTTCAAGTTGAATGATTTAGCATCAGTTTAGCACTTTCGCTGTTTGTAGTGGCTTATAATGATTGTAAGGATTATGGTGAACAGTGACTGAGCTGGATCAAATCTGGCAAATCTGACAAACCCCCACACAGTTATTGGGTAAGCCAAATGTTTTTTGAAGCCAAATGTTCCTGCAATATCAAAACATTCTCTTAAGACACCTGGTCCTCATACACAGCTAAACACATGGGTCCCCTCACACAAAGCAGGTTCACAATAAGTTGTGTTCACAAGACATTTTAGTACACCTCCACACTGGAAATGTGAAGCTGGCTTGTCGAGGGAGTGTTTGTGGGCAGAGATCTGTGTGAGCTGGACACTAATTCACACATGAAAGTTCATTAACAAAAATCTGCTGGAGTTTACTCTTCTTTTTCACAAAATGAAGCAAAACTACGTTTTAAACCAAACAGTCACAATTTCACAATATCTGTATCTTTGGACTGTAAAGGACTGGATATGAGTGAAGAGTGAGAAAAGCTTCTCCTCCATTCTGTTCAAAATTAGCGTGACTGACTGAATCCCCCTCCCACGCCGTCCCCGACTGGATGACACATGCCATGCTCTGTTTAAACTTTACCTCTAATGTAATTTTCATGCACTGTCATGCGTTGGTGTCTCTTATCAGTCCGTGCATCATTTTCATTGAAATCAACGTCAAGAAAGATGTCTTTGACGGATACCAAATGTCCTTGTGGCCGCAGCCTCAGCCACACACGATTCGCCACCGCAGCAGGTGAAAAGCAACCTTCCAACCATTGAGCCGCGCTAATAGGTAGGAGGTTCTCATCTGAAGAATTTATTCCAGCCATTCTATACATTCAGAAAAAGGAGGTAGATGCCGTGCAGAAGGACGGAGCCTGATGCTTCGGCTGCATAAGGCAGTGCTGAGGGTGAGGCTACATTAGTAAAACATCTGCTGTCTGCAGTGCCTTGTGGCTGGAATTGAGCAGAACCTGCATAAATACATAGAGATTCAGAAATGTGTTGGAAAGCAGAACTGATTATGGGCTAAATCTGATCAGCTATTGCCAAACCCATCTTTATGCATGCAGGGTACACTCAGATTCAAGGACTAGTCACTCTACCTATACTTAAGCTGTTGCAGTCACTAACTGGAAGCATCTAAAAATGGACAAAATCCATTAAGGCAGTGTGCATAATAATGAAAGGTGGCAGAGGAAACATGTTCAGAAAACAAGATCCAAGAGTATGCCTTCATTATTTTTTGTTAGGGAACATAATTCTACGCCAGTGCAGTAAGTTGTCCTGTACACTCTGTCTTGATTCTAGGCTTTTCATTGTACTTATTTGCTTTAAAACAAAAGGTACAAATAAACGTGTGACAATAGGACAGAAATCCATGTCATTTGTCACATAAGGCTCGCAGCTCCAGAAAGAAATAAGAGACCACTGCATTTTTTTAATTTCATATCTCTATGAGTGTGACAAACATTCCATGCCGGTGTCGGTTAAATTCCTACACAAGCACCCACAAGCATTCTGCATGTGAACAGTTGGATGGTAAAACACTACTAGAAGTTCCTCAAAGAGAATTATTGCCATTTTAAGAGTGAGCAAAAGATTTTTCTTTGAATTATTCAAGTTCTATAAAAACTTATTTTGTTGTCTTATATCCTTTTAAAGAGCAATATTTTTATTTGGAAATGTGAAAAATATGGTCAGCAGTTCTTAAAAACAAAGAGTTCAGTTCAATACTTGCACCTACAAAAGATAAAACCTGAGAAACTGAAAATCTCTGCAGTGGTCTCTGTTTTTTTTCCCCCAGAGCTGTATGTGGGCGCAGTGTAGCCTGATGAACGCTACCCTTCATTAATGTGTTACCAAAGAATGTCTGACCTGAAAAAGGTTCATTTTGAACTTTCCTTTGATTTTCCTAATGGGCCTTAAGTGCAAAGAGTGTCTGATGAAATCAGGTAGTGACCGTTTTTGCATTCATCCTGACAGCCCATCACATTCACCCTCAATGTCACCTGACCTGTTGCTTCATAAAAGTGGCAATTGACTTATCATGTTTTCCTTTATGTGTGTGTGTGTGTGTGTGTGTGTGTGTGTGTGTGTGTGTGTGTGTGTGTGTGTGTGTGTGTGTGTGTG
>JBBJLR010000133.1:3022873-3050298 GCA_037577145.1 Brachypetersius gabonensis
GATAAGTAGAACATGGTGGTGTGGGTTAATTTGAGTGTGCAGGTGTGGGATAAGTAGAACATGGTGGTGTGGGTTAAGTTGAGTGTGCTGGTGTGAGATAAGTAGAACATGGTGGTGTGGGTTAAGTTGATTGTGCTGGTGTGGGATAAGTAGAACATGGTGGTGTGGGTTAAGTTGATTGTGCTGGTGTGGGATAAGTAGAACATGGTGGTGTGGGTTAAGTTGATTGTGCTGGTGTGGGATAAGCTGAATGTGGTGTTGTAAGTTAAGTAAGTTAAGGAAGACAGCTGAACATGCTGAAAATGCACTCAAAAGCCTCAATTGCCTGGTCTTTATGTGATACAAACCCAAGAAGCATAGCCAAATGCAGACTGGGGATAAATGCAGGTTGATAAGCAATGACACTACAGCAACAGCTGGAGAAAACGTTTGAAAATATCAGCGAGAGCTGGAGATATCATGTTTGAAAATATGAGGAGGCCTCCAATCACTTCGGAGCTAGATTGGAGGACTAAACACTGACTCGCTTCCCTCTCATACTGTCAGATCATCCCTTCTGTCAATTGCTTTTGATCAAGCCCCCGACCTGGAAAATCATTTCAGACTGTGGAACAAAAGAAGGGTTGAAATCAGGCTACGCTTTCTTTTGTCAACAACAATGATTTTAGTGAATCTTAAGAGCAACTAATGTAGCTGTGGTAATACCATATTTAAAACCAAGTACAAAACCATATCGTGAATTTTTTTACATACAACTGTATGATTTCATTGTTATTTCTTTATTTGGTTTTGTATGTGGCTTTACCACAGTTACTAATGTAGCTATGGTGAAACCATATACAAAACCGAAATAAAAAATAGCATTGATATGATACAGTTGTACATACTGATCTAAACAATACCCGATTTGTCAAACTGCATTGGTTTTCTAACTGACAGATCAACACATCCTCCACAAGAGCTGGCCCCAGGGCAGATTTGTGCATTTCTCCTCTAAGCACACTGAAACACTTGGCAGTTTTTTTTAACAGCATCACATGCACCAGAGGAGGCATATGCTTTCTGTTACTCCAACGATTACGTTCATTTAAGTAATTACATTGGGGCGGGGTGTTATTGCTTATGCGTTTTCAAAAAACTTTTTTTTTTCAAGGCTAACGGATGCCACTGGTCACATAAGATGGGTCGTATAAAAGTTAGGAGGCACTATAGGACTTGTCTTATATGCGTATATTCATGCCTGTTTATTGAAAAACGATTCACCAAAGGGGAATGCGGCAGCAGCCACCTGCAAACAACTCTAGACAGGTGGTGAGTTCATATTATTCTGTCTAATGAGCCGTTGGGAGAAAGAACTTTATTAGCGGAAATTAAGGGATCATTTATTCTCGGAGACTATCATTATATGTACAAATACAAAGGGGCCAAATAATGCAGCTTCGTTGCCTGTAATAACATCCCAATGTCTGAGCTGGTTTACATCTGCATAAGTGAATGAAAGAAACAGCCCATTAGCTTTAGCTGAATCTGCACTTCTCTGTCCTTTGAAGTAGTCGTGCCTCACTGTAAACACATGGTGAGGAGTTAGCAAGGGGCATCACCTATACTTATAACCAGCAAGCTGTTCACTTTGGAAAGGCAGCCAGCCTTGACTGACAACTTTCCGTGCGCCAACTTTCGAGCTGTACTCAACGGTGACCCCCTCCATCTAGGGACAAACAATTAAGTGCAGCGAGTCTCATTATTCCTAGGGCTATAATCATGGTCTAAAAGGTTTTATTATGAGACAAATGGTCTAAAACACTTTGGGTCGTGTTTTGTGAAGGTTGCACTAAGACATCTGAAAACACTCATTCAAAATGCCGGGCTAATTGCAGAGTAGCGTCACGTCAATGAAAGAGCCGGGTTTTGTTTTGCACTGAAAAGTATGACAGATAAATGAATAGCGCTGGCAGTGCAGGCATGCTTCCTAGCGCTCGCTCATTACGTCCTCACCCTGCGCTGCATCTCTCTATGATCTGCCCTGAACTGACTGATGAAGGTCGCTCTAAGGTCACTCTCTACATGTGTGTGTGTGAGAGCGCATGTGAATGTGCCCTGGGAAAGAGGCCTCTTGCTGAACAGCGAGCGTCCGAGTGTGTAAACACTGAACTCTGACTCTTTCCTAGCGCACATTCACATGCATTCACACACACTCTCTTTGTGTATCTCTCATGGCTCGGTGTGTCCCTGGACATACTCGCTACGCACCTTATCAGTATGTTCCAGGGCAACTACACCCTGCCTACACAGCTTGCACACATCTGACCGGACCATCATCCTCCGACTAATGAATAGCTAGTGTAGAAATCTGTAACCTCATTTTTACACCCATAGAAATCAAACGTTATTCTGCTACACTGCTGAGGTGTAGCAGAAAACGCAACTAATTTGTAAGGCATGGTACGGAATGTGAACTGGAGTCCCAGTCACTAAATACTGAACAGCCCATTCCAGATCACAACTCCAGGATTTCACACAGACCAATAAGGCCGGGATCAGGATCACCTGAGTACTAAGTTCAGGTAGTATATATCGGCCTTTCTGACAACATACCGGTCGAAAGTATACTAAGCTTTGCCTAGATACCAAGTGCATTCTCTGCTGTTATTCGTGTTCTTGTTCTGACCTGTTTCTGTTTCCTGAATTACCCTTTTTACTCAACTGACTCACTTTGATTGCCTGATTGTGGAATTCTGTTTTCTTTTTGCTCAGGAATCAAGTTTTTGAACTCTGCATTTGGATTCCTAGCCGTATTCATTACGTAATTACACACTGAGTTACGCAAAGAACGGCACTTCAGTTTGTGAGTTCAGCTCATGGCTTCAGCATTCGATTGAAACATAAGGAGAGACTCTATGACTGTAGAAGGAGAGAAAACTTTGGGTGGGAGTTCTATATGTCAGGTTTATTCGACTAGTGGCACGCAAGCCGGATCCGTCCCTTTTGAATTTTTTTATGGCCCGCCACACTGTCAGGAGTGATTCCTGTAATATAATAAAGCAATGGGATCTGGATGATGATTGGCTGGTAGTCCCCCGCTACTTTTGCCAAGATTGCCCAATCCGAGCACAGAAGTTGCCATATTATTAGTCAATCGCAGCCGAAAGAGGCGGGATTTGTCAGAAAATGGGTGTGTTACCTAGCTGGCGGTAACGAAAGAGAATTTGGCCACACACTCAGAGAGGGGAAAATCACACTCAGCGAGGGACAATCTGTGTAGTTTTAATTCGTGATGTATCTACTCTAATGACTTTAACGGTCAGAGTTCTCATTTAGAACCGTTGCTAGAACCCCGTACCTCCACCCCCATAGACGGACCTGGCGCGAAATCACCCCCCGCCCACACACACACACACACACACACACACACACACACACACACACACACACACACACCCCTCCTGCCTGGACAGCACGATATTCTGTGGTCCCCGAACCACCAGTGACTTTCATATCTGGCCCGCTTGCTGTTGTAGTTGAATAGCCCTGCTGTTTGTCTTCTTTATGAGGTAGAAGACACAACCCTGTCTTTTTGATGCGGAGAGAATTTTTGCACACTTTAACAACTCTAAAATACAGTATTTGCCATCTTGCTGTATTCATTCCAAACTAGTACTATATATGTGAACTGCACTGTATGTTGTTCTGTAATATTGTTTTATCGCTCTTGGGCTGTTCTTGGACTTGGTGTATTCCAGGCCACTTTGCACTTTTGTGTTGAACTGTGGTCCTGGAGGACTGTTATTTTGTTTCACTGTGTACTGTGTGGCTGAAATGAAAATAAACCTGCTTTATTGACTTGACACAACAAGGAACAGGAAGATATTGGGTGCTGGTGAGGTGTGAGGTTTTTTTTTAATATATTTTAAAAGAACCAAACATAAATCAAATAGTATAAAAATGGCTTAACATTTATGTGGGTGTGATGGCTAACACAAAAATCACAGCCAAGGAAAAGGGCATAATAAAAGCACCACTGAGTAAAATTTGTTGTTGTAGTATACTGTCAATCACATGTTTAATTTATTAACTGGTAATTCATCTTGTGAAAATGAGAAGGAACTGCATATTCAACATGAACTTACGAACTCGTCCAAAGCCATTTTGTGGCTGCTTAGCCTTTTTGTCCAAAATCATTGCTCTTGAGGCCGTTTTGCCTCAGAGTTGAGACACAATAGTGCTCCTAAGACCCCAAGCCGTTTTGTCTGATGTCTGAAAGCTGACACTGTGGATTATAAAATACTGCCTTTTTGTGTACATGATATCTGTCTGCCGTGCAACCAACAGAATTCATGTGTCAATAAGCTACACGTAAAAAAATTGTCCAAATATACAGCATGCTTTTGTTATCTATAGTGATAACTGTTACTTTTAATGGCTAAAACTGCATTCAGACAGATCTGTAGTCTCTGTTCACAAATTGGTCCTATTAATGCTATTTTAACAGGCCTGACAGGTCTCTCTTGGATTGATTTAAAACCTTTATCTCAGTGCATGGCCATCATAAAGCTTTATTCCGCACTAACTTCATGCTCCCCCATCTCGCCCTCTTCATGAAGCCTGTCAAGGACGTGTCATTTTTCACCTGGTGAAAAGGTGCAGCAGCAGCCGGCCTTGTCGTGATTATAGGTGTGTAAATCTGCTGAACGCTGAGCATATGTGAAAATACCACGCAGTTTTGCACTTTGAAGCAGCCGAGTGGCCTCCTATACAGTGACTCACAGCCATCGCAACATATAAAAAAGGACTGAAGAGTAGAAGCATAGTGAGCTTTACTGTAGGTCTAGTAAAAACTCGTTTTGGGTACATTCATATTGAAGAGTGTGACGTAAAATTTAAATGGGTTATATAAGATAACTATGGATGTTAATATCAATTAGCACGTGTCGATGACACATTTAAAGGCTTTGTCTTTGATCCTTCTTACTCATTAACATCTGCCCCAAGTCACTGATGAAGACTAAAACCAATATGTAAAAGTGGAGCGTTCTGTGTGCACCATAAAAAGTATTTTACTATAAAAGTACCCCAAACTTTTGCATTGACTATATAAGAATAAGAATTACTTTATACTTCAGTGGCCTTTTACCATTAAACCCTAAAAAACAAATCAATACTGAGCCGTTAGAGATGATTTATGTAATGAGAATATGCTCCCACCTACTGCTGTAGTTAAACCACAGAACAGACCCAAAGTTGTGCACCTGGTCAACTTATTTATATATATTTTTTTTTAAGCATAAATAAAGGAACACATTTCTGCATATTTAACTCGCAATTAGGCTAAGGTTTGTGAAATTAATCATTCTAAAAATGGGGCCCTGGTTGTGAAAATGTAAAATAGCAAAACAGCAACATTTTGGGATACACCTTTTTTTCAGGGCTTAGGCTAGACCGCTTTCTACCAGTGAAGGACTTAATCCTAATACTTCAGCAGACCAAGATATTTTGGACAACACCATGCTTCCAACTTTGTAGTCACAGTTTTGGGAAGAACCTTTTCTATTCCAGCAGGACTGTGTCCCAGAGCACAAAGCGAGCTCCATAAAGACATGGCTGGGTGAGTTTAGTGTGGAAAAACTTGACTGGCCACACAGAGCCCTGACATCAACCCCATCCAACACCTTTGGGATGAACTAGACTGTGATCCAGGTCTTCATGTTCAACACCAGTGTCTGACCTCACAAATGCTCAAAAGAATTAATGGGCACAAATTCCCACTGAAACTCCAAAATCCCCCTAGAAGAGTGGAAGTTCCATATTAATGTCTGTGTATTTGAGTTAGGGCTGTACAATATATTGCAAATTTACCGTCATCACGATATCAACATGCGCAATAAAACATCGCGAAAAAATATCCATATCGCGAAAGACTGACTGAACTGCAATAAATGGTGTTTTTCCAAAGCTCTTCACCCAGTGCCACAGAGAAGAGGGCAAAAAAATCACTGGTCATTTTTCTTCATCTTCTGTGCTGCTGTTATAGATTGTTCCTTTTGCTATTTTTTTCTGGCTAAGAACTTACTATAATTTAAATGATGATTATATTTATTAAAGATTTAAAATCATTAAAAATATTTTCAGATTTTTTTCAACAATGTTCAGTGGTTCAAATGTTTTATGGGAGGCATTAAATGCTTTATTAAGTAAATTCTTTAAAAAACAAAAAACATGTTGGAATAGAAGTTTTGCATTTCATTTTTTTTCTGTATAGACTAGTCATCGTCTGGAGTCTGTTACCAGCAAATCCACAGCCGAACATTAACACTATAAAGGCTACGTTTTTACTCACTTATCGCATGTGATATCGTCATCGCAACACTCAACAACATTATCGCATATCGCATGTTCTCCTAATATCGTGCAGCTCTAATTTGAATGCAATGTCATTACAGTCTTGGTGTCCCAATACTTTTGTTCATACAGTGTAGTTTGTGAACAAACATGTATGATACTCATATCTACAAATTTTCGACTTCATGAAATCACATTCTTTAAACACAGCACTGTTAAATTGGTCTTATAAAATTGTACACTAAAAATTAGACATGGCTGTTTTGGGAGAATTTAAAATAAGCATTACCATTTATGTAAACCGTCTGCTAATATTTGTCGACTTACCTAAAAGAGACATTTTAATAGAAAAAAGGACAATCTTACAGTCTTAAAGTTAACGCAGCTGAACTGCACAATGTAAACCTGACTAATGATTGTGTCCAGTATAAACATGATTACTGCAAAACACCCTGCGATCAGGAGGAAGCCTGCAGAACAGTCTGCACTGTGATGAACTGTGTGCATGTTGTGTAAAGAGCACAGTGATGTATACACAGTACAACAGCCGTATCAGAGTGGTGTGTCGTGTGCAGTGTGCTGGAAAGCACTGGCACTGCACACAGGTCAAGTGAACCCCTTAAGCTTTAAGGACCCCCAGGCAGGCTCAGACCCTCGTTCATCGACTCTAATAACCAACTGCCTTCTGTAGAAGCACCTAAGGGTACAACAACCAAGCTTCTAGGTGTACAACACTGTACCTCAATATATTGGGTGAAGGAAATAAAATAGCTACACAGGTCCAAGTATATGCTTAAATAACTGAACGCGCCTCAGAATGTTGCACAATATTTCTGCTGCAAAAGTGGAGATAATGATGGAATGTGGTATTTTGTGTTGATCGTAGATAGTAGACTGAGAGATTTGTGATATATTTTATTCTTAATGGAAATTTGCCATTTGTAAAAGGATTTTAAGACAAAAATTGCTTTTCATTTTTAGATCAAGAGATTTCTGCAGACGTGTCAGTTCCAAAAATGCGTGGACCAAAGTTTTGGGACACACCTCTTGATTACTAAATTCAAGTGGCCCTTACTTAGAGTGGAATGCTTAATCTTTATGTTTCAGCAGACCAAGACCTTTTCTATTCCAGCGTGGCTGTGCCCCAGAGCACAAAGCGAGCTCCATAAAGACATGGCTGGATGAGTTCAGTGTGGAAGAACTTGACTGGCCTGCACAACCCCATCCTGACCTCAACCCCATCCAACACCTCCCGGATGAACTGGAACAGAGATTGTGAGCCAGACCTTCTTATCCTCATAAACAGAACGATTGACCACAAATTCCCATAGAAACTCCAAAGTCTCTGTTGATACTGTTGTTTATTATGTGCACACCGTGTCACCAATAAGAATAGTCATAAACTCCATTAGCAATGACAGTACCCACACTAGGGAGGAGAACCCTGATGAATTTTGATGTTTGGACACCCGTAAGAGTTAAGATGATTATGAATATTATAAAACCAGCTTTCAATGTTTTTGGTCCTAGCCATAGCAGCTAGAAATAGTCATTAGAGCTTAACCTCCTCTGACCTAAAGATCAAGTCTTTACACATATGACAATTACAAAAATTAAATCTTATAAATATATAATTATGTGCATGAAATTTTTCTTTTTGATTATTTTCTAAGTGAAAAGAAGTAAAAAAAAAACAACAACTAAAAGAATGGCACAAATATGAGACTTTTTTTCTACAAATTTCAATGCTCAATTCAATGTACTGGGAAAAAAATTAAACTGTAAAACTTTTTTTCAGCTCATCCACTGCAGTAGTAGTATGTCTGTGTGGTCTTATGGTTTTGGAGTTGTGCTGCAGTCTGATGAAACAGTGATTCAACTTTGGCTACACTCACAAAAGGTTTGCTTGGAGGACAGAGAAACATTTCAATAAATGAACAGCTTGCTATCTGTAAAGCATGAAGGTACATTTGTTATGATTTGGGGTTGTGTGGTAGACAATGATGCAGGAACTATTGTGTACAGAAATATAAAAGAGCGTTCTACTAAAAATGAATAAGTCCCTGAAGCGAACGCCCCAGAGTCAGTAAAGAAAGGGAAGAAGAAAAGAAGCTGCTCATTACAACAAGACATAGCCTACAACAGATCACCCCAGAACTAGTGCTGGCCAGTGTGATACCCCATCACTTGAATGGACAAAAAAATAAAAATGTGAGCTTAAAAATATTTTCAAAACTTATGAGTATAATTTATTACGACTCAACATGTCACACACTGCACTGGGTCCATTTAAACAGGACTAATGATCCTGTCTTTGCAATAAAACATGCATTTGGTCAGTGTTCTTCAAGCACATGCCCAGAAATTCATACATCAACATACTGTGACATTATTTTATCATGATGATGATATATTTCACAATATTGCCCAGCCCTACACACATGTCATGTTTTACATTCTATTTTTTTCTTCAGTGTGTTCAATTTAGGAAATAAATAAATAAAACCTGTGCATTGTTTGTTCATGACTCATGTATTGATTTGTTCAATACAGACTCATGTACTGATAACCATCAAAGAAATAAAAATATATAAAATGTTTTTTTCTTTGCATTTTAAAAGCAGATGTAAGCATTTGAGGCTTTGATCCATGATCTAAAACTTCAGGCTTGGCATCCTTTACACAAACTGCCCCAACACTTGCAGAAACTATGGTTTTCTTTCTTAATGTTTTGTCAATGTTCAGTCCCACACGCAAAGTCAACTGTTATGTATAAAAAGATTTTTAATGCACCGAAGATGAAAGAGGAAGATGATCTAGCAGGTAATAATGTTGGCAAGTTCATTTTATTTAAGCCAGTGCAACTCAAAGACACTTCTGAAAAAGACGACTGCTATGATTCACCACAGACTCTCACCACACAGTGTGTGTGTGTGTGTGTGTGTGTGTGTGTGTGTGTGTGTGTGTGTGTGTGTGTGTAAAAATTTGATGCTCTAATCTGGATTCCATGGTCCTGGAGGAACATTGTTCCATTTCACTCTGTACCCTGTAGATGGCTGAAATGGCAAACATCGACTTGACTTGTATAACCCTAACCCTAACCCTAACTTTTATTCTAACATGTATCAATAAATTGCTTATCCTTCTTATACATACCAATAATATTACACAGACACTGCTACATCAGTAAGAGTGTACACACACACTGCTAAGCCAATACTCACCAATATGCACACACACGCACACACACACACACACACTGCTGTACAAATAGGAAGAAACACACACACACACACACACACACACACACTGCTGTACAAATACGAAGAAACACACACACACACTGCTGTACAAATACGAAGAAACACACACACATACACACACACTGCTGTACAAATACAAAGAAACACACACACACAAGCACAATGAACTGGGTGGTTTATTAAATAAAACTGATTTGGTGGCACAATACGTGTTCAAAAATAATGATCAAAAGCAATGCTTGGCATATCTATCTGTCTTTAAAAATCACAGTGGAATTGTATCATGGCTTGTAACAATATTGTATCAGCGTGGTGAAGGTCCTGAAACATTCAGGGATACGGTTTTAATTTGTCAATGTAGAGTAGGATGGAGAATGAGGGACTTTGATTTGTCGAGGGCGGAATTCAGATGTTCAAATAGTCAACGAGGATCCGGAAGGTAGATCCAGAGTTTTGATTTGTTTCCAGAGTGGTTTGGTGTGTAATGTTGCCCTCACCATGTCCATCTGTTGCCATGTTTTCATTCTGTAATCCGGGACTCTTATTTCACTCTGTAGCCCAATGACCAGGCTTAACAACACTACTAAGGATTTCAAAGGGATTGCAATAGTTACTAAATAAATATCAATAGCTACTGTACAAAAGGTCTTACTCTTTCAAGTGAATAAAAGCTGGAACATTCATTTTGAGTTGTTTTCGGGTTCTTAGTGATCGACACCACACGCGCCTATTTAACTTCAAATAACACCGTGTTTACTAACGATTGATAACATGGTGTTATTATTCGGCAAAGGGTAAAGTCCCACATTAGATCGCTCCAAAGCATATTTAACCATGGCTGACAGTCTATAAAATAATGAAATTTCCAGGTGCTTATAGCTGTGCTCAAATGTCAGTGGCAAATGAGCTGCCATTGCCTTATATTGTTAATGGGAATTTTTGTTCCTCATCTCCTGGTTAATGGCAAAATCCATTGTTGGATAAATGGCGGCCGAGTGAGGGAGAAAGGCAGGCGATGCGCCCTGGAACAGCGTTATCATCCTCCTGCGCTCACCACCCAGTAGCAGGCAAATAAAATATGACCCACTGTCTGTGCTCTTCCCCGCCAGCTCTCATGTCACCTCTAGCTCTTGCCCTTTATTTAAGAATGGGAGCCTTCTGGAGAGACAGGCCCTAATAGAAACAGTTTGTCACCTTTTAGGAGAAGGATGGCTGCGCTGCCCAGAAAGACTTCGCACACAGAAAAGCAGTGAGACCCACTTATTTGAAAGGCTCAAATCCGTCGTCGCCTTTGCTGACTTAAACGCGTATTCCAATAAGGCATGTGTGCTTTTTAGGAAAGCACCAATTTATAGGCTAATGGCAATTTCCTATATCCACCAGGAATAAAAACATATACGATTTGCTTTTAGGGCCTGTCTATGAACAAATCAGGTTAAGTCAAATGAAAGCACATTTGCACAGTATACCAGCATAAGCTAAACATTCTGCTCTTCCAGAGGGCAATAAAAGCATAATCAAATACCGGTGTATTATATATTTATCATTCATCCATTTTCTGTAAATCCTTACTAGGGTCGCGGGTACCCTGAGTGTTTAATATCTTTTAAATTTCTTTGCATTTTCCTAACTGAACATCTGATGTAGAACAACAGAGCATCTCATGACACAAGTATGACACAAGTCTTGCACTGATTGAAATCGCACCAACTAAATGAAGTTTATGTAACTAAGCGATCATTCTGTTGGAAAAGTCTAGTTTATGTTAAATCACCTAAATAACACACTAAAACACACTCCTTTACTATGAAGTGCAGCTGAAAGTTAAATTCTGTTTTGTTCTCCCTGGAATATTTTAGTAATGTGTTTAAAATGCAAAGAAAGTCAAACAGTGGTGATCTGTACTTAAGAGCTGGAAGTCTTGACCCTTTAGCCAAGTGGGTCCGTGGTCTGCTGTAAGCAGTGCGCATCACGGGGGTGGGGGGGATTAGCATCGCTGCATCTGCATCCGTGCACATGCAGGTATCAACTAGCAGCTGTGGCTCTCTCGCCTGAACGCGCTTGATTCCACAAGCCTCCCTAGATGTTTGGGAAACATATGGTGCTGCCATCGTTCCTCTGCCGCTATGTGTGTGGAGACTGAGATAAAGTCTTATAGCGTCTCGGCCACGTTTTCAGAACGTTTGACTGCTGCTGGCTCCTGCTTTCCTTCGCACAGCTGCCTTACAGCAATGGCAAAGGATTAGCAGGCGGCACTCGCTCTCAGACGTATTTGGGCTAACGTGCAACTGAGACATCAAGTCTTTCTTTTTTTATTTAGTTGGTTTTTGTCACTGTTGTTCCCCACAAGGATTGAAGCTACTTAAAAACAGTCCACGCAACGTTCATCTTAAGGGTGTGACTGCCGCCGTTATCATCGCAGCGGTGCATGCTGTTAATATCTCGGACGATCGTGTGAAACTTCATTAGCGTTAAGGTCAGCACTGCTGGGGTTCAGCACAGTTTCATTCAGCTGCTTAACTTAAGACCTGGGCTAATTCCCCTTCGCTGTGGGTGAGAGAGAGAGTAAACGCGCCTAATATGGAGTGATCACTCTCTAGAGGCAGGTCCTTGGCACTGGGCCTTCCCTACTTAAGCGCTCTTCACAGGGAGCTGTCAAATGCTTACTGACATTCTCTTCATCCAGTTCATTTGGCTCTAACAAGCCAAGAGAAGTGCGATATTTAGGGGCCCAACCAATGACAGATGCAGATCCCTTAATCTGCCAACTATACGATCTGTCACTAATATAACCTAATAGCACTTTGGGTTAAGTCTACTGAAGATAGAATAAAATAAGACCCGCCGCGGACTTTTCACCAGAGCAGAACACGAAATGGGAGATTTTCAATAAACCAGAGCAGGAACGATATGTTTGTTATTGACTTGTTTACATAGTCTCTGGCACTGTATGATATACTGTTGTACAGGGCTGGTGATATTTATTACTTTCATGATAGATTATGTCACTGTGTGTTTTTCTGGGCACATTTAGGGGTCTTAATGCAGTAAATTGTCAGAGTTTTGAATGGTATTTTTTTTAATGTGGTCCTACTACCTCTTTTTGTCCACTGCAACTTCACCTAAAACGAATGAGCAGTGCTAGCCTTCAAAAGTGTCAAAACTGTCATCACTGACTCAAGAGAAAATTCCAAAAATAAAGCTTTCAAAGATGTTTTAAAAAGAGCAAATAGCATGCTCACAAATAGTCTTTTTTTTTCCGGAAGGCTTCATCAGGTCATTGACTTCATGTGTCAGTGTCTTCCTTTTATTTTTCTGTCTCTACTGTAGCCCCCTCCCACACAGTGCAAGATATATGCAATAAACCTGTAATATTATGGCAGCAAGACAATCGTGCTTTTAAAGCTTGTTTAATGAACATTCACCGTGCCTACAACTTCTTAACAGCAAAACCTTTACACTCTCGAACCTTCTACGTTACGTCACCCTACGGATGCCTGTATAGCTCAAACCCTATTACATTACAAAACCAACTTGCAAAAAACATGAAACAAACATGAATATATAATACAGTTTTAAAACACTCCCATAACCCAACCATATCTCCATCGCTACAAACCAACATCCTGGAAATATTCTTAGGGAAGTACAGATTCTAACACCGCTATATTCTGAAAGCCTCCTCCTACCAACATGCACCCAGTCACAAACCACAAAAGGGTGGCAACTCATATTCTCCATTCATTTATTACGATCCATTTTGATTCGATTTGGTAAACCATGTGACTGATGGTCCCCATGCCTAACTTTCAAACTACACATCATACAGTGTACTGTGTTAGATTCTCTGTTTAACTGAGAATTTATAGACAACCCAAATCATGGATGAGCAAAACTTTACCAATATATAGATTTGTATTCCTTTATAAGAAAAAAAGAAAAAATGCAACCGTTAATTTGTTGAAATAATATGCCAATCCAACATACTCCTTGTTCATTTTAAAATATAACAGTAATTCTATCTGACCATCCTTAATGACTCAACATGGTATGAGATCATTTGGAAATTGCTTTCTTTGCCAGATGTTGGAGCAGAGCGCAAACAAAACCTACATTAGCTCTGTGCTTCAAAGAAACAACCTAACATTGTTTTTGTAAATGTCAACAGATGTAATAATCTCCTGCTAATTATCTTTCATCTCAACACTGATTTCTCTGCATGCACTATATGGACAAAAGTATTGGAGCACACATGTTTTTCAGGGTGTGGGTCTAGGCTCCTTATTTCCAGCATACCAAAACTTTTCTACTCCAGCATGACTGTCCCTCAGTGCACAAAGCAAGCTCCATAAAGACATGGCTGGAGGAGTTCAGTGTGGAAGAACTTAACTTGCCTGCACAGATCTCTGATCTCAACTCATCCAACACCTTTGGGATGAACAGGAACAGAGATGGTGAGCCAGACATTGTCCAAAATCATAAATGCTCTACAAAATGAATGGACACAAATACCCAAAGAAATTCCAAAATCTCTGGAAGCTCTTATAGCAAAGGGTGGTGGGCAGCTCCATATTAAAGTCTACGTATTTGAACGTAATGTCATTAAAAGTCCCTGTTGGTGAAATGCTCTGGCGTCCCAATACTTTTGTCCAAATATGTAGCTTGAATATGGACAAAACTTTCTTCTCGTCTGTGTCTTTTATTGCTTCCTTTACCTGCTTGGCTTCAGTACTGTACCCCAAAATCCTCAGTGCACGACTGTGGTCTGTCTTTTTAGAAATAAACAGCATGTAAGTAATAAAACGCTTCACTCCCCTGTAAATTAAATGCTGCATTAGGCCTACACTTTTCACAGTGTTAATTGGTGGGTATAAGCTGCCATTACTTGTTAGCTACTAATTGCATCTCTCCAGTAGCACCACCACTTTCAGAAGCTGCCCTGTTATGACCTTTGCAAAAAAGTCTTGCAGGACATATACAAGATAAAGTAACACAGTAAGAAATGACCTGTTGTACTGAATCTATGGGAAGGTAAATATCTCCGTTGTGTGCATGGCATTAGCAAGTAGCGCTTTCCTGTTTTGCAGCTGTTTGCCATAATTAATCACAGGCTGGAGAGCAGAGGTGGCAGCCTCTCTGCAGCGGAGCAGCAGCTGTAAATCCGCGGTGTCTCCATGAGACAGGTGCCCTCCAGCCGGTTCCTGTCTGCTACCCCACTAATGGTTTGTTTCCTTGCCTTGCTCCAGTCCCACTAGTTTGCTTAGAATTTCTTAGCTGGACGCTGAATTTGGCTCCAGTGTCTCTTCTCTTTCCCGAATTGCATCATGAATTGATGGTTTCAAAAGAAAAGAGAAGAGAAAAAAAAGAGGAGGGAGTGAAGACGAAAGTGGCTTTGAGGTTAAAAAGAGACTTCAACGAGTCTTGTACTCTTTTTTTACCCCCTTTGCACTTCCGTCGCTATGGAGCTCCGTGAATCGGTGATGAGTGCTATCAGATTTCCCTAGTCATGTGTCCTCGTCTTACTGATGAGAATCATTGGAACTGGAGCACTTCCAGGCAGACTGCATCGCAGGGCAGCATTGATTGTATTGATTCGATTCATTACAAGCCCATCCATAAAGCAACAGATACAACAGAACGCTCCGCTTTTTGCCTCCACACACAGAACGGCTGTATACGGTGGCCTGCTCCCGCTGATAAAGTAGCATTTTATGCCACATGGTGCAGTGTAATTTACCTCCCTCTTGAATATGGGCAAACATTCGAGTGGTCTCGCTGTAATTAAATGCCACAGACACGGAACCCACATTTGCGCCTAGGAAAGTGAGTGATAATAAAGAAATAAAGAATAAAGGCAATAATGCATGCACAGCGCACAGATATAATACTTGTTCTGGGTGAGGAGCTCATTCATCCTGGCTGTCATAAACGTTGTGCCGTGACCACAATGAAATCAGACAGCCGCATCCATCACTGCTTTAGCAGTGACATCCACTCAGTGTTTGCTATTATTTTACTTTCTCTGTGTGTGTGCCTTTCTCCGCTTTCCTCTCTCTCTGCCTCTTTCGTTCACTGATGGAGTTTGTGTCCCTGCACTCACTTCCTTTGGCATGTGTCTCTTGCACTTGTAAATAAATAGAGAGAAATAAAAGCACTTCTCGTCAGAGGCTGCTGTCCGGTCCAGTAGCGAGCGAATTGAAAAATACATCTGATAGTGGAGGTGGACAGGCGGTGTGGGGGTGGGGGGCTGAGGGGCTGAGGGGCAGGGGGGCTGAGGGATTGGGGGAGTGCGGAAAACAGAAGATCCGCTCCAGAATGCAAGGCAGAGCCAGAGGTTGTCTCATGAGGGTCCTGGGAAACAACACCTCTTCATAAGAGGAAGGAAAAAGGCAGAAAGTCAGTCGACGACTCCAAAGCCATCTGACAGAGGGCAGAGAAAAGGCGGCTGAGGTGAGGAGTGACCCCCGAGTGCCTCTAACAGAAAAAATCGACTACTTCTTGTTGAGAAAATGACCAGAGTCTGACACCTAATTTAAGGGATTATTTCCCCCAGGATGCTCTCTGGTAAAAGGGCCTACACAGTGCAGCTGCATGACCGGCAAAGAGGCCTTGCCTTCTGCGGCAAAACCTCAGGAGGTTCACTGCATTTATAAAACGTTTACTATCACTGTGGTTGCTGTGATTAGCCTGTTAAACACCTTTTATCAGTTCACAAAATTCGAAATTTAATTTTTGATTCACTCCTCAGTTCATTCAAAGTAACATGTTTCATTTATCGGGTAACACTGTATATTTGAAATTATTTGAATGCTTCGTTTACTATTGCAGCAACAAAAAGAACCTGAAAGACACACCCATTTACATCAGCCACGACATTAAAAGCACTGACAGGTGAAGTTAATAACATTGCCCATCTCATTACAATGGCATCTGCCAAGGGGTGGAATAAATTAGGCAGCATGTGAACAGTCAGTTCTTGAAGTAAGCATAAGGATCTGAGCTATTCTGATAAGGGCCAAACTGTGATGGCATGATGACTGGAGTAGAGCATCTCCAAAACGGTTTTTCCAGTAGCATGTTCCCAGTATGCAGCGGCTATTGCATACCAAAGGTGGTCAAATCAAGGACAACCAGTGAACTCACCAAATGTGTAAGGGAAGTTAAGCCTAGTCCATCTATTCTTATCCCACAAGAGCTACTGCAGCACAAATTGCTGAGACTCTTTATATCGGTTAGGATAGAAAGGTATTAGAACGCACAGTGTTCACAGTTTGCTGCACTTGGGGCTGTATAGCCACAGACCAGTCAGAGTGTCCATGCAGACCCCTGTCCACCGCCGAAAGCACCTACACTGAGCACAAGAATTGGGCGCAGGAACGGTGGGAGAAGGTGGCCTGGTATAATGTATCATATTTGTATGTGGATGGCCAGGTGCAATGGCATCACTTACTTGGGGATAAGATGACAACAGGATGCACTGTGGGAAGAAGACAATTCTGCTGGGAAACACTGGATCCTGACATTTACATGATTGTTACTTCGACACAAACCACCTACCCAAACATTGCCGCAGACCAATTACACCCCATCATGGCAACAGTCCAATCAAGCATCTGTGGGATCTGCTGGATAAATTAGTGTATAAAGGCCTCAGCGGCAACTTACAGCATTTAAAGGATCTGCTGTTAATGTCTTGGTGCCAGAAACCACAGCACACCCTCAGAGGTTTAGTGGAGTCCATACCTCAATGGATCAGAGCTGTTTTGATGGCATGATGGGTCTTACACATGTGGTTTTAAAGTTATGCTCGGTGCATATGCTTTTGTATTCAAAGTTGTTTCTTTTTTTTTATTACGTCTGTGTATAGACCTTCTTGTTTACCTTTGTACGGTGAAGTATTGAAATTCTTTGAAAGGAAACATGATTTTTATGACTGTTATTTCTTATGCATACGCACCAGGTATTAGGGAGACTAGGACTACATCACTATCAACAGATATTTGCTAAAAAAAAACACATTCAGACATCAGACAGATGTTTAGATTTACCTCATGTTACAAATGTTTAGCTGACTTTGAGCTACAGTGCTCAGGTATGTAAATTGTATTTATTTTAATGAAACACAAGCTGTTCTTTATATTGTGTGAAATTGTTATAATGGTGGTACAAAAAGAAATGGCCCTTAAATGGTCTTAAAATAAGATTTACATTGAAGACCATCATAATTTATGGGTACTTTTTTATATATAAAAAAAAGTTAATCGTTTTTGCTGTGCATTTTTAGCCTGCATTTCCTGTATTAGTGCTTCCCTATTAATTATACTGCTTGATTACAACCAAAACAATGAATAATGAACATCAGGATAAAACTACATATAAAAATGTGCATATAAAAACCTCAAGGCCTACCACTGTGTCCACAGAAAGGACTAAATGATTGGACTGAACATATATGGCCTAGAACAAAGCATCAGGCCAGACATCCCAGGGAGAATCTTGAAGAATGCATAAGCCTCTCAGTGTTCTCCATGCTAACAAAGATTCCAGCTCCACGCTGCCAGACATGGCTGTTTGTTCTTGTTAAACTGGCACTTGCTCTGTGGAACAGCTAAAGCCCTCTATTTGAAGTTGGGTCACAGAGGTGCTGGATCTATCCAGCAGAAGAAACCAACTCTATTTCCTATTTCTCCCTCCCTCCCTCTCCCTCCCTCTCTCTCTCTCTCTCCCTCCCTCTCTCTCTCTCACATACACATACACACACACACACTCTTCATGGGTAACTGTCAACAGTCGCTCAACTAATGAGCCTCTGTTTGGCCCTTGGAGGACACCGTAGTCCTCGAACCCTGAAGCGATCCCCTGCATTTCTTAACAGGACTGGTGGGAAAGAGAACCAGGCTTTCATCCCAAACCGAACGCCTCAGCTTCCGCAGGCACCACTTTCTGTCTGCCGGGGTAATTTCTAGCCCGCTGCTCAGCGACCATTTTAAATGACCTGTCACCAAGATTAATCCTGACCGAGGAACCTTAGACTTCTCAACTGTGACTCCATCTAACTCCTTACATTATGTACTGTTTGGAGCTATAATGGTTTAATATTGTAGGCAGATGATTGTGTGCAGTATTGAATAATCTCAGGATGAAAGGTCAAGGCCATCAAACTGACTGACATTAGATGAATGGCACAGAGCCCGTTCAACTGCACGGTTTAAGGCATCTATAATTAAACCCGAGGACAATTCTAAAGGCTCAGAATACGGCAGTAGAACAGAACAGAGGCAGCAGAGTAGCCAGGTAGTCCACATTATCGCCGTTGGGTCACCATGGATTTAATACCCCCTCTCTGTCAGTGCAAACAATATGGTCGGACTCTAATAAGCCTAACAGAACCTCCCACTGCTTATGGGCTGTGGTTCCACGACCCACATGAGACGCATATAGTGATTGTCAGGGGAAAAAACTTGTGCCCAACTATTTCGACATCTCTTACAATCAGGTACTGTAATCACTAAGTGAGTCCATTGGTTAAAAAAGAAAAAGAATCCAATAAAAATATGACAAACGATAACTTGATACCATTGGAAGTAACAAAGGGATAATGGTATATGTTGTGCATAATGGATGAATGGTTAGAGGTCATAGGCTCTGATCCCTGTACATAATGGCCCTATTATCAAGGCTAAGTGATATAGTCTCTCAACAGTAAAGGCTTTGCCATTTGAGGAACGTCATCCCTGATAAGCCCTTATTATGAGCGATTTCTGTTTCAGATGAGATCCATGACACATCCTTTTCAGAGCTGCCAAAATATGCTTGCTGATAAGATTCTCTCTTTCTCTCTCTCTGCTTATCACTCTAAGCCAGTGATACAGATCACCATCCGCGGTGCATCAAATGTGAGGACAAGGACTCCATTACGATGCACCCGTAAAGGACGACACTTCTCACTCTCACCGCTGTTTCTTTGATTTCCAGGTTTTTTAATAAGCCTCAGATAACTGCTTTAACATGTTTTCTACAAGCCATCTGAGATCTGACATTTTATCAATGGAAGGACATTTTCTGAAGTCACCTAATTTTCAGCCTTAAGATTTATTCCCTTCTTTTGTTGCGTACATATATCACCTCGGTCCCGTGTTATCGTACTTTTTTTAAATTGAAAAGTGGTCCCTGGATTCAATGCCACCAGGCATCATGTTTTATCCATGCAAAGTGGAGCATTAATATTCAATGGATTCACCTTACACTTAAAGCTGGACTAGCTCCTGCAGATGAAACGGCCGTGGTCTGACTGTGATGAACTGTAGCGGACCGGCAAATAATTATAAGCAAACAAACAAGAGGAGGCTCTACTGTATGTGAATGCATGAGATTCAATAGCGTGCAACTTAGCAGGTCTGTCACGGTGAACTCCAGCACACATTCGTCATGCCGATAAAATCAATGCGATGACTGTTTATTTTTTTCAGCTGGGAATTCTCGAGCACAAAACTACTGTGGAAACAGAATATTAGCCTATACAAACTTAAACGTAGACCATACCTTAGGGCAGTCTTTAGAGATCCTTGCAGGGTTCTGAATAAAACATTTTTAGATCCGGTTCCATTAACAAGCTCTCATTTACAAATTCAATATTACTATATTTTCCAAATGCATTATGGTATCTCAATATCAAGTTATATTCATTCATTCATTCATTCATTTTTTCTGACCGCTTAATCCTTTCTAGGGTTGCAGGTACCTGGAGCCTATTTCGGGGTCTGTAGGCGCGAGGCAGGGACGACAGCCCACCGCAGATCAAGATATATTATCATTATTAAATGTCATTATGGATGAATAATGTTAGGGGTGGCCTGAAAAATCAGAATATTTTAGTATTTCTTTACTATTGTGTTGTATTTGTTTTTCTATGTAATATCCAGAAGCCTTGTCGTTTTTTAAAGACCCCATATGTTAAATATTTTATATAGTAATTTTTATTCCCCTGAGATCACCCCTGAATCCCTAAGATAAATTTGCGTGGTACCAACCTCTCTGTATCTTCTAGAATTCGAGAGATTGTTTTTATTAGTGTGTGTTTAATACATATGTAAGATATATGTGAATGGAGGTAGCTCAGTGGGTAGGATACTCTGGACCAAGAGGTCATGGGTTCGAATCCTACCTTCAGCAGACCACCACTGGGTCCCTGTTGCTCCAGACTGTCCCCTGTAGTTAGGGAACGGAAGTCGCTTTGGATAAAAGTGTCTGATAAATGCCGCAAATGTAAACGTACATCAGTCTCTGTTCTGATTGGCTGTTGTGTATTGTATGTACTTCACTCAAAAGCACTCTAGACTATAACTGTGATGTGAATTGGTGGGGCTAAATAGCTATAGACTGGACATACAGATCTGTCATCACAAAGAAAGAAAATTGAGAGCATAAGAAATGTGTGAACTAGAAGTTATGAGTTCTTTGTGAAACTTCACAAACCACATCAAATGCATTTATGTCTTAAAAGTTAGGCTAATTAATTTTTCCATTTAAGACACTAAAACATAGATTAAACCCATTTCATAAACAAAGGCCTTTAGACAGAACAGTTAACGTTAATAGACGGAAAATAATACATTATAACTGGTTTGACTGAATGCATCATGAATTCATTCTTTCTTTTCCAATAAGACAGAACAAACAGCAGATTTGTTTACCGACAAAATCACATTTACAACTTTTCATTTCAGCTGGTGCCAGAGAGGGGGACCGGGGGACCAACACAGGAGTTGCTCTGTCATCCAAGATCATCACATTTTGGTTTCACTCATAAGTGCGAGTGAGACTGTAGAAAGTGCTTATGTTCTGAAGACCAACCGCAGATAAAACGTGGAAAGTGCACGAAACAGAATGGAAAAAAAAAACGATTTTCTAGTTACTGTCATGAATTGTCTATTTAAAAAATATCGCAATATATTCTGACTTTACTATTCATTAAGGCCATTTATACACACACACCATACTAGTACAGCGGCATAAGGAGTAAAAGTAGAGATCGTATATCAATAATATATGCATTGACTGTATACACATACTTCAAAATCTTGCAGCTCCCACCATATGACCATGGAGTCTCACTGCCAAATAATGAGTCTCACTGTCAAAGAGCCCATCAATAACAGTGTTATGGTTGCTGCACAAAAACTGGACAAGCGAGACTTCTGTTAGAACCTGAAAGGATGCAATCAATATTGGTGTAGTCGTCATGTCAATAACGATAATGAAATAACAAGGTCAGAATTAACATGTGTCAGTCATGCTTTTTTTTGGTTAATGGACATTGATAGAGTTTCTACTTCACAGGTTCCCTGAGTATAAATCGACACAAGGCTCAGCTATTCGCAGGGGAAGCAGCTGCAGTTCTGTCTTTTGTGGTAACAGAGGAATCACCAGTAAACAAACGGAATCAATCCCTCTATGACATTCGTCCAAACTCTGATTCGCAGTTCATCCATAAACGTACACATTTTTTTTTTTTATCTTAACTTTGTTTCCTTTGTTTAGTTCCATCCATTTACTGATGAGTTCCGGATTGATTGCAGTCACCATTGACTGAGCAGAGAAAGCACGGGGTCAAACTGTTGAGAGCGATATCGACAGAATGCACCTGACAGCTATTAAAACCCGGGAACTGTGACCTCTGCTATGCCTTCAGAAAATCCTTAATCTCCGCCAGTATTTTAGTGTGGTGTAAACCAGCGCATGACACAGATGGTGGGAAAGTGAAATATCAACCCAGGGCTCCTAGATAGAGGGGGCACTTGGACAAAGGACACTGGTATGCAGTCATGTACAAAAATGTCAACCTATTGATTACAGCTGGGGCAGTGGGCAGCCTGGTGGTTAGGGAGTTGCCCTTGCCATCAGAAGGTAGTGGGTTTGCATCCCAGGACAACCAGTGGCACCACTGAGGTATACCTGAGCAAGATTAAATGTAGAGGACTAAATGTAATTTCCTCCGGGACCAATATACAGCTCCAGAAAAAGAGACTGCAAAAATGTTCAGTTTCTCTAGTTTTATCTTTTATAGAACTGCAGACAATAAGAGAAATGATGCAGTGTTGTTTCCAGATCATTCAAAGAAAACAAATCTCTTCAAAATGGAATAACTACCTTTGACAAACTTCTAGTTGTGTTTTTCCATCCAATTGGTCTCAGTGTGAGAGGAAAGTGTCGATTACAGCAGTGTTTTTATACTTTTCCTCATTAAAAATGATGTGATTCAGGTGATCAGTAATCAGTCCCTCTTAAAGCAGAATGAGGTGCTTGTGTACACTGGCATCAAAATTCCTGGCCTATGCTCAGTAGGACAAGGCAAAACTCACCACAAGTAAGAGGCCTGTCGTACTTTGGAGTACAATTACAGCAGGCTGGAACAGTCAAGGATATTACAAGAACCCTTTTAAAGAGCATATATACACTCTAGTCCTGAATTATTTACATTATTGATAAAAATAAAAGAAAAGACTGGACTGTTTGTGGAAAACAAATAGTCCATTACCAAGATTTATTACATGTTTCACAATTATTGGCAAAGTAGTGTTTAATACTTCCTGCAGCATCCTCCTGCAAGGATAATTACACAGAGTCTGTGTGTATGCTCTTCAAGGCCAGAGCACACAGCTACAGCAATCTTGCATACGCTGCAGATAAGAATCTTTTTAATTCTGAAATGAAAAATATGTGGTATATTTAAGTAACATGAATCAAATAAAGGGATACTTTGTGAGCAAGAGGAGTTTATTGGGTATGAGTCCTGGATAACTGAGCTATAACATTTTGGCACAGGTGCAGTGGCAGCACTCCAAAGCAACATGTCTACATTCATTTGTCTCAGGTTATTTATATCATAACACCAAAATCAGCCAAAATAACATCATAAACAGGCCAATTGCCAATTTAATGTTTGCAAAAATCATCCAATCATGCAATCCCCAGTCAGGTGAACTCACCTAACCCCAGAAGTGGCATTTGGCAACAAAACTCTTGAACTTGTTGCTCTCAGAAAAGACTTTCTTGCTTTCTTTGCTGGCCATGACATGCTGATCCAACATTTCTCAACACATAATTGACAGTTGACTTTACACTGTTGCAGAATTAGAACTGATAAGCCTAAATAAACCAGTGTGAATAAGTGGAGACGGTACAGAAGAGTGGGAAAGAGGGAGAACAGTGTTTCCCAACCCTGATCCTGGAGGCTCACTGCCCAGAACGTTTCCCAGCTTTCCCAGCCATAATGCACACACAACAACACAGTACTTGGTTATTAACAAGATGATTAGTTGGACTCATTATTTTGGGAGCAGTCCTCCAGAGCCAGTCCTCCAGAGGGTTGGGAAAACTGATCTAGAACAGTGTGAACACCAGGCTGTACCAAAAGGAGTCCTTGGGCAAGAACGCTCCCACTATGCTCACCTACTTCTCTAACAAGACTATAATGTAAAACGCAAGAATGATGGGATGACAGTCTAGAGCAGTCTAGATGGGGAAGAACATTCTAGTAAAGCATAAATGGAGGAGAACATTTTAGAACAGTGGTTCCCAACCATGCTTCTGGAAGCCCTGCCCAGCATATTTTAAGGCTTTCCCAGCTCTAATACACCCACAACAACTCAAAAAGGGCTTGTTAACAAGATGGTTCATTGAATTAATTGTTGTGGACAAGGATCCTCCCACTACTTTCACCCACCTCTCTCAAATGACTATAATCATGGCAAGTGACATGATGTAAAAATTAAAGAAAGGCATTTTAGAGCAGTCTAAACGGAAAAGAACATTTTAGAAAAGTGGTTCCCAACATTGATCCTGAAGTCTTTCTTAACACCTCAACGTTTTCCTTTTTTAATACACACATCAACCCAGGAACTGATCGTTAATTTGTTGGTTAGTAAACATTTTTTTTCTAAAACATGCAGAGCAGGTGGGCTACAGGACTAGGATTGGCAAATACTGATCCAGAACATTGTGAAAGGACCTGGATAGAACACTTTCCAGTCACTAAATAACCATAATAAGCCATAATAACCATAATAAGCTACACGGTCTTGAGTTTGATAGTCAGTTTGGCCCTCTGCTACTGAGATGGCAGCTTAATTTTGAGACTCTGTTAAACTAAAATGCAATAAAAGCCATAGGTTCTCTCTAGGGGCTCCCTTTCTGATGAGTCTTCACCCGTTTAAAACTTTTGATTACGGTTCTAATTGCAATTAGTGGTATCATATATTTTCTGCCTTATAACAGCTTCTTGGTCTGGAACAAGATTTTAAATCTTACACATTTTCACACTTTTGCTCCACTCTGGAGATTCAGTCTAGCATTAAACAAACAGTAAATGTGTGTGTATCTACAGTAATCCTCCGCTATTCACAGGGGCTACGTTCCATAAGCACCCGTGTGTTTTGGTAAAAATGAAATGCCTAAAAATGCCTGTTTTTACAGTGCAAACCCTAAATATGCCGCCAAATATGCTCCCAGAACACTTTATTTTCATTTTAAACTCAGTTTAATGCACTACCCTTAAAGGAAATGTAAAGGTAAACTCGTATTCGCCTTTTTAAATTTAAATTTCCGGGATACGCAATTCGGAAGGTCGCTGGACAAAAGTATTGGTGAACGGTTTTCAGGGAATAACCCCTGATCTACACGGGCTAAAAATACAAATGAGGGCTCGTTGGAAGGGTCTCATGGAGTGCACCGCGAAGAAATTGCTCTTGGAACGCGGGGGCTCAACCCTGGTGTGGAATTCGAATAAAGTGCTTCCAAGTCAGCTACAGCCTGCCGTGAGTCCCCTTGTGTGAAAACATCCAGAAAAAAATATACTTATTACCACAAAAAAGCAAAAAAGGGTGGAGGATATTTGCAGTTTCTGCATTATTTTGGGGGTTTCCGCGTAAAAATATGAGTTCGGTTCTCTAAAAAAATCCACCAGTGCTTGAACCCGCGACTCCTGATCCACGTAAAACTAGGGGTTTACTGTATAAGTATTACTAATGAGAAAACACATCTCCATTGAGAAAAAGCCTTTAAAGTGTTACTTAATTATAACTTCCAGTTCTGCTGATAAGGTCACAGCTACGGTCTTTTGGTACTGACACAGTTATTATTTAGTTTTCCCACCCATTATGTCAAGCATCATCACCAGTCTCACCACCTTTGGAGCTCCTGGATAAAACAGAAAGGGAAGGGCCTTGCTTTGGGCGAAATGACTCATTCTGTTGAAATAGATGAGGTAAAACCCTCACGGGATTCTGCACATCTTTTTTTCAAGTTTTCTTAGTGTAGGTCAAATATGAGCAGGGCTTTGCCTGTAAGTAAAGCTGGGCAATATGATAACAATTAACATTATTGTGATAATTATACCACATGCTTTTCTGAGAATACCATGGATATCATGCATCAAGTTCTCGAATAATTAATTAACTAAGTACAACATTTATTATTTTATTTGACAGATGGTCTTTATCATTTGAGTCTGGCTTCTGGTCTTTCTGGCTCTATTTACAGAAATGGCTGAAGCGTCCTGATTGTGGGTTTTGCGCAGAAGTACTACATTCATTATCACGTTCCAGTTTCATTGTTAAGGTCTCAGGGGGTTTTACTATACAGTGCTCAAACATATATAGGGTACATACATTCTCCACTGCCTCCACAGACACAACACACACTCACACATACACACACACACAGATGCACACACGCACGCACGTACACAGGATCTGTGGTGTATCTAATTGAAATATAAATCAAACAGAAACATTTATCATGTGAAATATCTAATCAACTCAAAAGCACACAGTCACTGGGGTCAGGGCACAAGATGCGATGCTCTGGGAACACTCAGATCCAGTGTGAGCCACAGATCCAGTTTGTGTGACACAGCGATAATGGTTGGAAAGAAGTGTGGCTACAGGCCAGTTTTCTCCGTACTGTGGTTCTAATCACAGCTCTGATCACGTGGAGCCACTGCTGCTTTGAGGCACTTCACACCTAATCCTGATTAAAATCAGTTTTATTACTAGAGTGAGAACGCAGCTTAATGAAACTTTTTCAGTTTCATCAGAAGCCCAAAGAGAGGCTCTGATTTGCTTCTGGGCCAAATCAGGTGGGCATCAGTCCCTGGACTTCACCACACACACACGCACGCACACGCACACTCACACGCAGACCTTCACCACCTTCAAAACTCCTCCAGTACGGATCATAAATACACAGTTAGTTCAGTAAACGTCTCTTTGCATGTGAGTGCACATTGCATGATCGTAAACTTGTTATTTCGGGAGAAAAGTGAAGCCGGAGAGCCGGGACACCTACCTGAGAAGAAGAGCTGAAAGAAGTAAAAGCCCACCAGGTCCATGTTCCTTGTGTTTTCGTGAGGAGGTCTAATTCCCAGTGGTGCCGGATTGGTTCGTTCATATATGAGACGTGACCGAGTGAAGGAGAACAATCGAAAAATGAAATTAATCAAATCAAATAAAAATAAAATGAAAAGGAAAGAAGCGCGAGCTGCAGCCTGTGCGCGAGCTGCGGCACCGGCGAGGCGTGAGGAGGCGCGTGCAGTGCAGAAGTAAGGCTCGAGAGAGAAAGAGTGAAAGTTAGTCCATATGCTGGTGAAAAGGAGGAGTGCAGTCCAGCGAGCAGCTCCTCAGACAGACAACTGGACCTTCATTCACAGAGAGAGAGAGAGACTGAGAGAGAGACTGAGAGAATGAAAAGCAGAGAGAGAGAGAGAGAGAGAGAGAGAGAGAGAGAGAGAGAGAGAGAGAGAGAGAGAGAGAGAGAGAGAAAGCACAA
>JBBJLR010000133.1:3050398-3066638 GCA_037577145.1 Brachypetersius gabonensis
GAGAGAAAGCAAGAAATACAAACGAACAAGAGAGTAGAGGAGAGAAAGAGAGAGACTAGAGAGAAAAGGGCATGGAAAAAGCGAGAGAATTAGAGAGGAGAAAAAGAGAGATTAAGCATGAGAAGGATGATTAGCAGCGTGAGTGAGTGAGTGAGGAATGAGGCAAGAAAGGGAGGAATATAGAGAGGGCTGTCGGAGAGTGAGCGAGAGAGAGAGAGAGGAAGGACGATGGGCATGGAGAGACAGGAGAGAGAGAGAGAGAGAGAGAGAGAGAGAGAGAGAGAGAGAGAGAGAGAGAGAGAAATAAGAGAGTAGAGAGAAAAGGCAGGGAAATCTGAAAGAGAAAGAAAGTCAAATAATTAGAGAGGAGCAAAAGAGAGATTAAGCAGTTGAGAGAAGACCAGCACATTGAGTGAGTGAGCAAGGGGCAAATAGGGCAAGAAAGGGAGAGAGAGAGTTAGCAAAGAACAAGACTGAGAAAGAAAGAAAAGGCAGAGGAAGTGTGAGGAGAAAGAAAGACCAAGAGAACTAGAGGGGAAAGGGATGAGTGAGAGAAGGAGAGATTAATAGAGAGAGAAATGACCAGCAGAGTGAGTGAGCGAGTGAGAGAGAGGGAGTTGACTGAGAGTGAAAGAGATGTAGAGAGAGACAGAGCGCGATAGAGATAGAGCTGATAAAGACAGAGATAGAGAGATGGTGCGAACTGTGAGAGAGGTGGATGCAGATAGAGAGAGATAGAGGTAGAATTAAGAGAGATAAACAAAGACAGAGAGAGAAAGACCTGATTAAGAGAAATATAAACAAAGATAGGTCTGAGAGAGACAGAGAGAGAGATAGAGAGAGACAGAAAAAGAAAGAGCAATATCTGCGAGTGACATAGACAGAGAGAGGACTGTCGAGAGAGAGTCGAGTGAAGTGGCACTGTGTGAAAGTGCTCACACAGACTGCAGGCTGAGAGTGCAAACTGAAATCATTCAGATTTAGAAATTACCCCGGTACAACACTCCACATCTTCAGGTCTGAAACACATTCTCCTCTTTCTCCCTCTCGCTTCTCACATGATTGCATGTCTTTCAGTGTGTCGGAGTGTCTTGAGCACCTTTTGGGACTCAACGTCTCTTTAAAGCTCTCACAAAAACAGCTTTTAAATGATCATTATCACGAACGGGCTCTGAAAGCCTCAGATAACACCACAGATGCTAAAGAGACATCTGAGGAGGTTTTCTGGGCAGGTAATTGTCGGACACCTGCTGAGGTGGGCGTGTGTACACTAAACCCATGGGGTGTAACAATTTCACTACAGTATTAAAAAAATCTGCCTTTGTGGGTGGGGGAGGTTCTGAAGCAACTTCTTACATTTTTTATTTACATCTAGACATGTCTATGTAATCCTATATCTGTTTAGATGGGGAAAAAAATGTAAGAATCAGCATTTCAATAAATACTTATCGGAAACTGAACTGAACCATGACCTTTTAAAGCCCCGGGGATGTGCATTAAAAAACTGAATTTTATTTCGTGATTTTGAGACCAGATCCTATAAAGGCATGCTGCTGCACAGACTCTGTGACACCCTTATCAGAATGGAGAAGCAGACCATGGTTAATGTGCACGATGAGCACGCTTGATAGTCTGTGGCAGCAATAGGCGGCTGCAGCACAAGGCCAGTTTCATTATGAAGTAAACCTGCTGTTGATATGGAATTAAAATCTTTCACTGTGGCCCAGCATACATAAAAACCTCCCCTCCATCACCTTTACACAGCTGAGCTTCATTTTTCAGAAGGTGGGTCAGCATTCGATCAGCGTAAAAGTGAATGGCATATATGAATGTGCAGTTTGGGACACATTTTCTTGTCATTTTCTTGTCATCACTCCATATAGTATGAAGACTAATGGGATAACACATCAGACACATCAGACCTAAAATAACTGCACTCATAAAGTATAGTATCTTGGTGATTTCCTTTGAGCTGTATCTTGAGAAGAGCAAAACTGCATAAAATGTAGCTTGTGTACTTTATTATAAAGATTTATTTTGCAAATATAACAAATGAAACACCAAATGCTAGTGACATACTATTTAATTTATTAACCCTTGTAGTCATGCATGAACACACCACAGTGAGATTCTTTCTCTGCATTTTAACCCACTCACCAAGTGAAGCAGTGGGCTGCTGCCAGCGAGGGGCGCCCTGGGAGCTGTGTGTGGGGTGGGTACCTTGCTCAAGGATAGCTCAGTGGTGACACTAGCAGTTGAGATTCGAACCCCCAACCTTTTGATTGCAGGGCCAACACCCTAACCACTAAACCCCATATTCACATGCACTATAGAGATAAAAGTATTGGGACACACCTCTTAATGATTTAATTGAATGCTTCAGCAGACCAAGAAATTTTGAACAACGCCAAGCCTTCAACTTTGTGGATACAGTTTGGGGAAGAACCTTTTCTATTCCAGTATGACTGTGTCCCAGAGCACGAAGCAAGCTCCATAAAGACATGACTGGATAAGTTCAGTGTGGAAGAACTTGACTGGCCCACATAGTGCCCGGATCTCAACCCCATCCAGCACCTTTAGGATGAACTGGAACGGAGATTGTGAGCCAGACCTTCTCCTCCAACATCAGTGTCTGACCTCATAAATGCTCTACAGAATAAATGGGCACTAATTCCCACAGAAACTCCAAACTTTTGTGGAAAGCCTTCCAAGAGGAGTTTCCACAAGATCTACAGATCTACAAAAAACTCCATATTACAGTCTATGGATTTGAATGCAATGTCATTACAAGTCCCTGTTTTGAGTAAGTCCCAATACTTTTGTCCATATAGTGTCCAACCAGTTTTGTTGAAAGATGGACTTTCTAAATTTCTAGGTAATTCATTTGGGCTCAAATCACTGACTGATTGTAGAATGCAAACTGTGTCAAAGGGTCATAACAGACCGCTCAAGCCCCGGGTCTGTACAGTACATGTATGGAAATTAAGCCACAAAAGCAGCCTGTTTTTAATGCACTGTTTTTTGTGATGTTACAAAAACCAACATATTTGCATATATCTGCTGCCCATTGAGCCTACAGCGCTTTAGCTCCACCCACTCATGCTACAGTGATAATGAGCCTTTTCAGAGTTTAACGCTCTTTGATACAGGGCAGCCAATCAGTCTTAAAGGCATAGTTACAAGAACAGCCTGTTTAATTCTAAACAATAGAGAGAGGTGAGAAATGGTCATGCAGAAAATGAATCGTGACTGTCTTCTGGTGCATAAACCCACATAAACAATACAGGTGGACCCCAGGGTAAAGAACAAAAACAAGAAGGGGTCCTGTCCTCATTTAATGTGCTGTAGCTTTTAGAGGCTACATGATGCAGATGTGTGATTCCATTCACTCCCTCTGTGAACAATTCAGACTCTGTACATTTCTCTGGATTGAAGTGATCAAACCCCTCAGAGTGATCATTTAATGCAGAAATTGAACATTTAAAATATGACTTTAAGATGCTCCTTGATAGACCTTTGCTGTTTTGTAAGAAGTTAAAAAAGGAGAAAAGTGGTAAAAAGGTCCCTAGAGATGAAGGCAGTGCTACTTCGAAAAATGTGACACTATTGAGCAAACAAAAATAATAATGAAAGATTCTAGTTATAGGCGATGTTGGCAGCAAAGGGGAGTGTGCACCATTTTTGGTGCCTCTATTACATTTATAGGTGTATAAAAAGACTTTAGAATTTAGTATGCCTTGGCGCACCATCACATTTTGTCCGACGTCTGGCCTTTTTGCACAACGCTTTTGTTTAATTCAGTTGTCAGTATCCCTCAAGTCTCAGACTGCAGCACACACAGAACACACTCGGGGAAAATTCTGAAAACTAAGCTCTCTGCACCATCTCGGTTTGCCCCCCTACCCCCCCTGCACCAAACACTGTGTCAAAAGACATCAGCAGATGTTAACCACTCACTGCGTCTACCTGACACAGTTGTCCCAACACATGAATTGAATCCAGGTTTTTCCGGTGCATATCCAAACATGCTATGAATGCAAGAAAGGCTGAGCTTTAAGCAGTTGCTCAACAATGCACACCATAAAGTAGGGTTGATCATAAAACAACACTAGGTATGTTTGGTTTGTTTCAGATGTGTTGAATGTAAATTCTAAACTAAAACCATGTAAATTAGCATTTTACAAGGTTGCCAGACTGATTATTGATCTATATACACACTACAGGCCAGACGTTTGTGCCTCTAGTCTTGGATTGAAGAAAAAAAAAATAAAAGATACACTGCCCTTTTAAAATGTTACCACAAGAAATACTTTAAACATTTTAAAGTATAACGTAACAATATACACTGTAAGTGCAATTTAATGGATACTAAAACTTATGTATTGCCTTTATCACAGCAGCACATCTCTTCCAGCAATTTTTGTAAATAATTTGTGTCCAAACCCTCCCAGCACCTTTCAAGCCTGTAAACTCTTCTGTCTCATTTGCTGGACGCTCATGTCAAACTTGTTAGTGCCGTGCATCCCTTTTAGTTCAGTGGGAGAAAAATCGAGAGACTCGGGAGGCCAATCATTCTTAACCATTATTATTATTATTATTAGATTATTTTAGTAAACAATGTATTACAAAGTTACCAGATTTAAGTGAAGCATGGCTTTAATTCCCCTTTGAGGGCTCCAGTGGCGGAACAATGCTTGACACATTCGTTCCCTCTTCTCCGCTAAATTCATTCTGGCTGTGGGTTCAGATGATGCCCATTTGTAGACTGAAAATTGGGTTGAAATATCTATAAAAGGCCATAAATTTGTCATTAATGACTCCACACCCCTTTCTTTGACAAAGTTTCATGCCTTGTCTTATAAAGCCTTGTCTTATGTTGTCTGGCTTTTTGCACCTTCTGTAGGTTTATTCAAACTGTTGTTAAATCCGTTGTTTCATTTGTCTGTTTAGTTGGCGCTAACTTGATTGAATCATAAACTGTAAGTAAACGCACCTGTTAAAGGTGTGAAGTAACATTAGAAGTGTAACTTCTAGTACATTTAAATGGTCATTAACGTACCTTGTAAGCTGCTTTTACCACAATGGCTTTGCAGTAACGTAATAAAGCAAATGAAGTTCGTTATCCAGTCAAAATTATAGCCGATGGGCCTTTTTCTCTTACTCATCTAAAAATATTTTAACATCATTTGTGTGACATTTTAACTAATTATCAGATTTATGCCTTTCTGCTAACCTTTCTGAAAACTGGTTTAACTCAATTAAACGCACCCCCCAGAAATGTAAGTCAGCGTTAAAGGCTTCAGTCCATAGAACAGTCTTTGGTTAATTACATTTTATTTCCCATTTTTACACTGATAGTACAAGGTAGCAGCATTTTGTCTTGAAAGAATGATCATTTTGATGAAGCCCAATCTAATCATATAATATGCTACAAATTTGTTGTTATAATTCCTTGTTATGTTCTGCTGGAATATCAGCCCTTACTGTGGTTCAGCAGGTCATGCTGTCCTGCCAAGAACCCTCCAGCATTCATCGTGCATCTTTACTGAGCGGTAAAAGCATATGAGAATGTGACATATGCGTAATTTACTATGGATAATCACCTCATCTAGCCTGTGAGCTGTGCAAACCAAACCATTTGGCACTAAGTCAGCAAGTGAAACCATTATCTGGAGCATTTCCAGAACGCCAGACTGAGTTTACGCCTTACAAATGCTAGCGGAATTAAATCGGTCTTGACTACTGAATCTGTGAGTTAAAGGGATAGTCCAGTGTTTTAACCTCATTTCTGAGGGAGTGATGGAGCTCCCTGTTTTAAAGCCGCATGTTTATCACCCTGAAAGCTAGTTAGTCAGTCTGGAATAACTGTCTAACGATTGTTTGTGATCATTTGGATCTGCCTACTTGGCACCTGCAGCCCCAAGCTTCTCCTCTATGTTTATGTGAGGGGCATTGTACACAAAACAGCAAGCAAACTGTGTCTGTTCTGCTGAAAATGACTGGAAAATGTGCAGTTTCATATCTGCTGTCATAACATTTCTGTTCAATGGATACCATTAGTGGCAACAGGTTTTCCAGCTCTAATGTTAGTGTACAGCAGGAGCACCATTACAGAACACACATTATTCTGTGAAGCCGAGGTGCATTTGATGTTATTGTAGAGATACTTATTTGGATTTTTTTCTTGTGCCATTTTGAGAAGCTATACCTGCTGCCATTTGACCTGACAATAAGCTCAGTGCTTGAAAGTACTCTTTTGTTTGTAAACTCGCTAAGTTAAACGTGGTATGCTTGTCTGCTGAAAACGTTGCTTCACCTTCTGTGGTTTTAATCACTGTATGCATTCTGTGTGTGGTAACTTTACCTAAAGCCTGGTAAACATTAACAGAGAGCAGGAAAATCCTACATATATTTCTCTTCATTTTACTGTAATCCAGTTGCTAATCTAATGTGAAGTTTATAAACTTTAAGGCTTTAGCCGGTCCATATATATTGTATTTAGGTGGATGTGCTAAAAACACTATATGGACAAAAGTATTGGGTCACACCTAGTAATTGTTGAATTCAGGTGGCCCCTTACTTCCAGCGAAGGTCAACGCCATGCTTCCAACTAGGTGGACACAGTTCGGGAAAGAACCTTTTTCTATTCCAGCATGACTATGTCCCAGTGCACAAACCAAACTGCAAAAATCCATCGCCTTTGGGATAAGCTGGAACGAAGATTCTGAGCCAGACCTTCTTGTCCAACATCAGTGTCTGACCTCTTAAATGCTCTACAGAATGAATGGACAAAAATTCCCACGGAAACTTCTAAATCTTGTGGAAAGCCTTCCAAGAAGAGTGGAAAGTGTAAAAGAGGGATCAGGTCTAAATGAAAGTCTATGTATTTGAATGCACTGTCATTGAAATACCTGTTGGTATAATGGTTGGGCATCCCAATACTTTTGTTCATATAATGTACCAGTAAAGTTTCATGAATATGAATATTTTTTCATATTGAAATGTTATGGCTAAGAAGTCATGACCTACACACACAGAGAAGAGAAAAAATCACACTTATAATGGATGTTAATTGGAAGATTCTTATAATAGAAGCCAGTTAGCAACATGTGCTGAAGCACCTTCCCATTGGCTTCTTTGTCTCGTGATAGAAAAAGCCTTTTTGCGTGATGCTCAAGCTCTTTTTAACAAGGGAACAAATGCTATAGTTGTGTTTGGGCACTAATCGAGTCAGTGCAGCAGAAGTGGCTTGGAGGGTGTGACTGGACAGGCTGTTGGTCAGTAGAGGATTAGAGTTCCAGCCCAAGCTCATAGCTGCCCTTCCATTGAAGTGCAAGATCACAGAAGCCAAGCCCAGCTGCCAGCCCTCAGAGGAAGGATCTGAATAAGAGCGAGGGTCCGCTCTGTAGAGTGCCGCACTTTGAATCCAAACTAGGAGACGGATGTTAGAGCTGTGGGTGCTGGATTACAGAAGTTGTTTTTGAGGAGAGGAGAATGGAGTCGGAGACATTTTGCAAATTGGATGGTTTATAAGAGGTGATATTTCAAGCCAGTGTGGAACATGAAAGGAGGAGGTGGGCTGAGGGGAGGCGGCAGCAGGTTGTGAGGGAGGGGTGGGTGGTGGGTGGTGGGTGGGGAGCTGGCGGTTGGGAAAGAGTGTGAGGAAAAAAAATATCAGCAATTACTTGAAAATCGAAAAGAACCATCTGCAAAATGGCGTTATCCACCAAGGCTTAGTGAATAGTGTAGAGAAGTGCTGCCTCATTGCTCTAAGTGCAGTTGGACTGAGAGCATTGCATGAAAAGAGCTTCTTTTCTGGATTTTTTTGAAGACTGGTCAGATAATAACATGTTATTCGCACCTCACCTCTGCAGTTGTCAGTAACAACATCTTTTTTTTTTGTGCCTTGGGGATCTGATAAGAGAGAGCAGCATCTAATGGACACTATTTTCTAGAAGCATGGTCCAGGTTTGCTAAATGCACTGAAGTGTTAAGATCACAATAACTAGGGGTGAGCAATGTGAAAATGCTACAGCTATTGTGCAGTTTGACATCACACTGTGCTTTTTTTTACTACATCATAGTGTCAGAACTTATACTTTACAGCACAACTACATGTACCATGAAAAAGACAGATTTAGACCAATTATAAAGAGCCTGTAAGCAAGAACAGCAACCAGCATATTCTCTATTACTCTACATAACTCTACTGTTTCTCTGGCGCTACAGTCCAGCTACTTTGCAAACCTGAAAACAGCGAAATATTACACATATTGGTATTACACAAGTGTTTTATCCACTAGAACACTATCACCCCACACCCAAACCCCCACCACCACACATGGGATAAAATGTAAAAAGGATTTCTGTAGTAAACAGTAGTCCCAGTAGAAGGTGCTTTTGGTTAAGTGCTCGTACATTTTGACAGCAATTGGGCGTACATATCTTGTGATTAACCCTGAAGGTACCATAAAAGAAGCTAAGTGTTTTTTTTCCATTACTCAATTATGTGTATATGTCACAGATTTCACATCTGTATTATTTATTCGACTTCTTGGAGGCTGTAATAGAACATCAGTCTGAATCACAGTGAGGAAAAAGTACAGCCTCCACTCAGCAAAGTCAATTACAACAGTTACAGCTAAGCCTCCAACAGCAAATAATAAGAGAAACCTATATTTCACAAAATTAATTTCAAACAGCTGAGTGGTATGTTTTTATGCTATGTCCCATCTGGTTTAAGGCATCATGTAAATAATAAATATTTTACTATGCCTTATATTTCCTTTGTGGTCCGAAAGAATTGTTCACAAGTTTAACACGCTTTCACAAATTATTTATTTTTTATTCCAACAACACAGAAATGTGTTCAATTAAGTGTGTTTTGCATCAGTTTGCCAGAATGAGGTAATGCTTAACTGTGCTTTTAAAATGGTAAAGTAAAAGCGAAATGTGTCGGGTTGTGTCCTGCTCTTCCCTATGCGCTCTGCTGTCTGGCGACGTAGAACCCTCAGAGTGATTTTAACATAAGCAGACATCACGGTCTGTGTGGTGATGTTCACCGACACTGAGCTAAATGAGCTCTAAGCATATTTGATGAATTATTAAAAATCGCCTTTGGAATCTTTCTTTGTGTTTGTAAAATGTATTTGTAATTCAAATTGACGCTAAATGTTGTAAGGAGGAACAAAACTCCCTTCAAGGCCAAAGAGGCTTGCGGTGCTATTTGTCTGAGAGCTGAACAGAGCAGGGTGATGTGGTTTTACTCCCAAAGTAAATGTTTCTAAATGGATTTTCTTTGAATCATGATTCTTTGAGAGTTCGCTTAAGCTTTGATATACAAACCTCTACATTACGTGGAGGTTATTGAGGTTCTCATTTAAAAAAAAAATGGATTTAAAGAACCAAAAGGTGGATCTTCTCTGGAATCGCACCAAAGGCTCTTTGATTCTTAATCCTCTGAGGAGTCCAATTAGGAATATGATGAGCTCTGGCTGGTCCCTGGGGAGTGTGATCATACATTTGTTATTAGAATGAATTTCCATAACAAATAAAGCAAGCCGTACCTGAGCTGCTTGATGGCAGGGCCGAAAACAGGCCGCAGCTGAGCTGACTGCGTCACTGCTTCCTGATTGGTTGAAACATGGTCATAACAACATGTAAAGAGGTCAAAGAGGTAATTGTTATTTCACAGTCTGCACAAAAAAGCAACAGCAAAGATACAAACTAACAACTGGAAAGTACAAGTACATGTACAACTGTCTGTTTTGACTGAAGATGAATTTCAGTGGGAGTTTTCTATGATGTTAACAAATGTAACTTTAATGCTGTGAAGATGTACCAGCTATCAGTTTAGCTGGGTTAGGTTTTCATTGCACACCTGAAAAATGCAAAGAAGGAATATAAAAATCAAATAACTATAAAAATAAATGACCACAATAACAAAAGTATCTGTGACAGAAAAAACCTTTCGCGGGTTCGACTCCATGGACATGGTTTTGGGACGATGATTGACCATAAACTGTGGGAGAGAACTGCATAGCCGAGACACACGGGAAAATCGGAAAATCAGGCGTGATGCAAGTTCTGTGCCATCACAGTGCGGTTTAGGTACGGCGCGGTTCCTGTGTCCCTATTGAAAAGTGCCTTTAGAGAACTGAGAGTTCCGTATTATGATGCAACAGTTTAGGGACGTTTGTTTGAACAATGAAGATCTAGAACCTTAGAATGGGATTCTAGAAGTACAGGGTAGAATCCCCATTGTTTTAAATTCCTCAAAGTGGTCATTTTTGGTTGGCACACCCCATGCCCTTCCTGAAGTAACTGTCCCCGGGCTTGGGCTCAGCACTAGAGAGTACACCTCCGGTAGCTGGGTTAGGAGGAAATGTAAATGGTTGGTCCGCTGTAGTGACCTCTAATCAGGAGCAGCCGAAATTAGAAGAAGAAAAATTTCTCAAAGGGCAAGAGAGTGTTGGGGTTTTTTTTGGACGTCACATAGCTTTTGTCTGTGCTCCCTTTCAGCTCGGACTTACCCTGACCTGTTTCACCTCCGCTGTGGGTTTATGGCTTCGAAGAAAGCCAGATGAATGAATGCATTGCTGCAGAACGCACACAGCCTGGTGAGCAAACTCCGTGGCCTGCATGGCCTTACTGTGTGTAAGCGGTAATTAATCTCTTTTATTCTTTTTTTCTCCTCGGGATCGCTGAGCCTTTGGGTTCTAACCAGGGCAGGTGCGGAAAAAGTCAGAACTAATGACGGCAATTATAAAATGCCATCTTAAACCCCCTACCCCCGCCCCATCTTCAACCTCTGTGTCTTAAAGTTCAGAGTTCAGCCTCTAAATACGGTTCGGGTAAATTACCGTACAAGGTCTATGTTTTTTAAAAGCGACGCAGCACAAAGATCACGTTAATTACTGGCCAGAGCCTTTCAGCTCGATCTCAACAGAACGAAACATGAGCTTGCCATATTTATCAACATCAACTTGATATTCCACATTAGCTGTAAGTGCTATGTGAGCTGGATTGTGTTACTAGAGGAGGTCTGGTATTGTAATTTGTGAGAGATGTTTCTGCACAACTCATACAGGATAAAGTATCGTTGCAATTCCTCTATTCAAGACAACTTAGGCCAGATGTTTACATCCGTATTAAAATTCAGCCAAACAACAAACACATGAGGGAAAAGCTTTAGAACAGCACAGTGGGCTCACAAACAACTCTCCAAACAATTTGCGAGAAGCATTTTCAAGATATTTCTCATTCTAAACAAGCAACCGCCAACAATTGTGGTAGATTACAGTAGTCATATTTCGAACCCATTTCAGAAAAGGACTGTTAATATAATGGAGCACCTGGTTCAAATAACAGAAGGTCATTTGTTCCAGAGTTATTATTCAGCAGGCTAATATAAACTACAGACCCGGCAGATTTGTCCTGGATTAAAATCACCAATCTTGTCGATAATCACTGAAATTATACCGCCTCCCCTGGTAAAACTCACAAAAGGGCTTTAGAGTGGATGTGAAATTACATTACTTTTTGCACTATTTGCTGGCATGTGATGTATGTTTTTATAGAATGTATTGCAGCGTGGACAGACCCATTTCAGCACTTGGCAATACTGTGCGCAGTTCGACTGTTTCAAAAGGCCTTTGTGTCCCATGATGGCCATGATGACACATGGAGGGATCATTTACACACAAGACAGCACTTCCTCTCTATACACAGTGGGAAATATCTGTAACTTTCTGTCTGCGCTCTCTGCCGCCGAGCTGCTGACTGTATAAGAGCGGAATCAGTATTCGCGCCACATGTCGCCTGGCCTCCATTTTCTTCCCATACATATGCATTTTCTCCCCCAAATTATCTGCCAATCATGTCACGTGGCGAAAATTAATTTCATGTTTTGGCCCGCGTGACGTGCATCACCCTTCAGTGAGCAGTGAATGGCTCTGGAAGAGGAAAAAAAAAGCACAACCATTGTTTTCCTCATTGCCCTATTTAGTGAGAAGGTTATGAGATGATTCAATAATTTGGGGGTTTACGTGTCTGAGCCGTGTTCCAGGAGAGGGTATTAAACACCTGCTCCGGGGCGGAATGCTGAATGTGAAAAGATTTCGCAATGTGAAGAGATTCCGCGCAGGATTTGCATTTATGGGTTATCACTCTCTCACCTCCCACAGAGACAGATGGAGCGTGTCATAAACACATGCACACACACACTCTCACACAAACACACCCTCACACACACTACCTCCGTCACTCACTCACTCACTCACTCACACACACTCACTAGACTGGAAGGTTAGGTTACAGAAGATTGGCTCTTAAATATAGTTTACTCTACACAACACATTACACACACACACACACACACACACACACACACACACACACACAAACACAAACTCACTGAAACACACACACACAGAAACACATACACACACACACACCTACATGAAAAGGAGCATATTCAAGTATAAACATTATGCCCTGAACCATGACCAAATCATCGGATAACTGTGTGGGATAATCGGGATTAACCCTGGGGCTCACCGTGCTGGCACTATGAACCTTCTCAAATTTACCAGAATAAACACTGTTGATGTTGCTTCTGTTGTTGATTTTTATAATAATAATAATAATAATAATAATAATAATAAAAATAATAATAATAATAATAATAATAATAATTATTATTATTATTATTATTATTATTATTATTATTATTATTACTGTTATTATTATTATTATTGTTGTTGTTGTTGTTGTTGTTACTGTTGTTTTTGTTGTTGTTGTTGCTGTTGTTATTATTGTTATTGTTGTTGTTATTATTATTATAGCCTCTGTAAGTAGTAACCATAAACCATGATGTGGTAGAACAAAAGCTACTGTAGAAAAGGTATTGTGCATGTTTTGTTCATCAAGGTTCAAACATGCAAATGTACCCTCAAAAGGTACAATACGATCCTGGTGGTTCACATTTTGTACCTTAAATGTATATTTTTCCCGGGGGAAAGGGGCACATTTGTACTTAATCTATAATCTAATGTTTTAAATGAGAACAGTAGAATAGGAAGCCTGGAGTCAGGACAGGGTGCAACTTAAGATATATCACTGCAGTGGAATATGGAAGAATTCTGTTCCCTGACTGAAGAAAGACTCCAGAGAGTGCGACCTCAGTGACGCGAGAGATACCTTCTTCTGAAACCCTCACTGCGTGGTAAAATATTGTTAAAACTCTAAACTTTTGAGTTGAACCTTAATCTTTGTCAAATAAAGGAATAAATGCACAGAGCAGTAAAAGCTGTGTTTGTAATATACTGTGTATTGTGATATCTTTCTGAATCAGATATCCCATATCTCAAGAGTTTGGAGAGGGGAATGGAATTTTACCCTTTTTTCTAATCCGAAGACACAAGTGGACACATGTATGGTTGTAAATGAAACAGTGCACAGAACCACATCACAAATTAATCTGAGAATAAAACCTGTCTGGTATGTGGCTAAGTTAGATAACTGACAAGTCTGGCAGGCTGACAAAGTTTTTTCTTTGTTAACTCCCTCGATTTAGTGTCATATGAAACTAAAAGAAACGAACATGAAAGAAGACATTAATTAATGCGCTGATGATGATCTGAGCACAAAACGGAGGATGGGGAAAGCTTATGATAACCTACTGTTTGCTAGGTAGCTTAGATTTCAGTGAAAGTATTTAACATCACATTATTTGCAATTATTGCTCTGTATCCATAACAAAAGGTCAGTTCATATAAAGCCTGAGAGAACATTCACAGGGTTTATTGAGCTAACAGCTTCAGTCCACAGAGCTGTATTTGGAAGCAGGTATGAGAGTGATTTTGTTTGGAATATTGTATGAAATTCTGGACAGATATTCAGGACTGAAGTTTTACTGTATGTACTCAGGGGTGGCTGTAGCTCAGTGGGTAGCATACTTGCCTCCAGACCAAGAGGTCATGGGTTCGAAGTCCCTGAGCAAGACCCTTAACCCTAAGTTGCTCCAGGGAGACTGTCCCCTGTGGTTAGGGAATGGAAGTCGCTTTGGATAAAAGCGTCTGATAAATGCCGTAAATGTAAATGTAGTCACATACAGTGCTGTGTGAGTATGGTAGCGCTACCATATTTAATGTATATACGTTGAAGAGACATAGGTTTTTGTGTGTTGTTGGTTATGAAATTGCGATTCTGCCGAGGAGGACAGTAGAATTTAGTTTCGCCTGCAGCGGCAGAATGGGGCACGCTGGCCACGGATGAAATGTACACGAGACAACAGCTTTATGTCGACATGATATCTGCCTGCAGTGCTGAGCATCGATATCATCGCCCTACTTCTTTAAAAGTGTAGTTATGTTCACATGTGGAAATCTCGGTGTCATGCAATGATTTCACACCATTAATCAAAACATAAACGGTGGATTTCTCAATCGCCAGTAACTACGTTTTTACTATCATGGGGGCTGTTACCATGCTACCTCCGGTAACTAGCCCATACAGAGTCATCTAAATATATATGTGCGTGTGTATGTGTGTGTGTGTGTATGTGTGTGTGTGTGTGTGTGTGCAATTGTGGAGCTAATGAAATGAGAATAGATACAATGTAGGCCCACCTAATTAAGTGAATTGTTACTCTCACACACACACATACACACACACATACACCACACACACACACATACACCACCCACACACACACACACACACACACACAAACACACACACACACACACACACACACACACACATACACCACCCACACACACATGCACAACTGTTCATAAAGCACCAACACTTTAGAAAGTCATCAGACAGCAGCTCTGTTTGCCCTTCACTTCAAACAAAACTCCTCTTTGTCTCGTCAGAAGTGCAGATATAAAACATCAGAGCACAGTCTCCTGAGTCTGTCTGTTGCGTATGAGCTCCTCTGAGGCTTCTCTTTCTTCAGAGAACACTTCAGATTCCACCCATTATCACTTCTTTAATGAGAGAATGACCGCGACACAGGCGATGCTACGCAGATCAAGTTCCTCTGCTGGTATTATAGGCCGCTGTATTTTGTGACGGGCCTCTCAGTGTTTCTTTACAGGGGGTGAGAAGGTTGAATTCGAACATCTATCAGCCACCCGCTATGGTGGCTGAAAATAATCAGATGGCACCTGAGTCAACAACGGCCAGAGCTTTAAAGCCTATAACATATCGTACGAGTCGGAGCAGCATTTAGGACACAGTGGGGACGTGACCCCCAAAACCATCTAGAGCTCTGTGCTCATGCTGTATAATGGCTGGTGCATTTACTGACCCAGATAGTGGATTATAGGCCACAGGCCGCATAACGCACCCCATGGTGGTCAGTCTGGAACAACTGACTTGACCTGGAATTGGGTTCACAGCTGTGTCAAAGCAGGGGGTGGTCTAGGTCTGACTGTGTACATGTTGGAGTCATTGGTGTCACTATTACCCAAATTAAGGGAGAGCAGCTTGCAGGGTCAAATGTCAGGGTGGAAACTGCTGAATAGGACAGTTTGGGGTGCAGAAAGCAAACAAAGGCGTCGCAGAGCCCACGCTTTCCCAAAGGTTCTGGTAAAAGTTTAAAAAATCTTATTATTAGACTTTCTAATAAATGCACCCCTCCTCCACTTTTTTCCCACTCAATTATGCTCTGGTTAAAGAATCCCTATAGGAACGCTCGCTCCAATTCTTTCACATCAAAACTATTGATATTTCACTTGCCACATCATTTCAAAATGTCACTCCCCCCCTCTTTGTTTTTCAGATCACTGTCTTCAATAGATTTGAGAGTGAGCGAATGAGACTAGACCGGCGGTGTTTTAAGAAGAAAGATGCATTTGCATTTTATAATGAGTCTGCCATCCTGGAGTGGATGCCACAAAGTGCCCAAACAGAGGTTTGCTCATCAGTATGTTTACAGAAGCCTCTGATTAACAAACCATGCACAGATTCTTGCCAAAAAAAAAATAAAAAATTCACACACACACACACACACACACACACACAAAAAGCTGCCCAATTATATTTTGGCCACTCAGTACATTTATATAATATTTAGCACCATATTCATGAACCCTGTCTTGGGCACAACGGCGGGCGCTTTACCTTGAAGAGAGAGAGATCACCACACCTGATGCATTATTCCCTGAAATTTCAGGCGGCCTTTACATCGCAGCAGTCATTTCCTCATTTCGAGTGCATCGTTTTCATC
>JBBJLR010000133.1:3066652-3082727 GCA_037577145.1 Brachypetersius gabonensis
CCCCCTTATGGCTAGCTTCATTAAATATCAAGGAGGCCATTAAAATGCCTGGGTGACTATGGAGATAGATGCCTAGCAACAGTAGTATTTGGCATCTTGAGGTTACAGCCCGGGGTCTCTCAGGTACACGCTGCGGAAACCATGCGCTGTCCATTACTAACAGCTTTCATAATGGAGTGCTTGTGTTGGCTTACCAGAGCAAATATTGAAGAAAAAAAAAAAAAAGTAAAGAAAAGTGGCAAGGGCTGCACGTCCAGGTGAATCAATATCAGAAACAAGTGCAGGGAGGACAAGAGCAGGTCAGAGACGGTTCATTAGATCTCTCTCACAGGGCCCTGCAGGAGCCTCACAGTAAAAAGAAAAAAAAGAAAGAGATTTCAGCACTGCTGACACCATAAATAATAAGGCAATATGCTTGAAGTGTCAGTCTCATAACGCTTAAATAAATAATTGTCAAAAGTATTGGCCAGCGGAGCTGCAGAAACAATAGGAATTCTGTGTTTCTGGCTCATCCGTAATACTCTAATCAGCTTCTGTAGTATCCTGAATGGGATTCCTTAGCAGAAAAAAAGTAAATAAATCTGAATAGGGGAGCTGATGGACTACCCAGTGAAGCCACATCAGAGAGAACAGAAGCTATTCTCCACAGTCAACCTTGAATACATGAATGGCATGTTAAGCAACTGTTCATGCTGTGCCATGGATCAACATGCAGAAACTGCTTTTCATCCGGAGGCCTGTATTTCACCATGCTTTATTACAGGGATATGCTTCTGTTTTGGAGGTTTGTTTTTAAAATGCATGGAAAAAAAATCTTCATTCCTCTTTTTATTTGTAATGAAACAGTTTGATGTAACATGTAAACAGGTTTGTTAAAGTTTTATACATACCATGCACTCTTCATCCCATCCCATCTATCTGTAGTCCATACATGGAAAGTACCTGGACATATTTTTGTGACCAACCATTTCCACATATCTGCTTTTTCAGCCTCCAGCAGTTTGGCCCCACTTATTCAGGCTGAAGCTATAAGGAGTGTTTCAGCTCTGACTGCTTTTTGAAGGACGTCCAGAACACAGAACTGCCAGTCACTGCGGGCATTTACATACACCAGCCCTAAAAACAAAAACAACCTTTTTACTTCTGAAGGATGAGTAAAAGGCTAGAAAATGATCATTCATTCATTCATTATTCATTATCTGAGCTGCTTTTCCTTCACCAGGGTGGGGGGTGCTGGAGTCTATCAGAGGTCACAGGGCAAAAGGCAGAGAAACACTCAGGACAGTCCATCACAGGGCAGACACACAGATAAACACATTCACGTGCACACACTCACACCAAGGAGCAATTTAGCATCTCTATTTGACGTTTATCTTTGACTGTGTGGGGTAACCTTGTGAAGACCCAGGCAGTCATAAGAGGAACATGGAAAAGGAACACATAGAAATTAATTAAGACCATTTTTGATACATAAAACCAAATGGAAAAAAAAAAAAAGCACAAGAAAACTTTAGCATGTGCGTCCTTTAAATGTTCCACAGTTCCAAAGCAACAATGCTTGGGATGAAGGATGAGGAACTCCTCACGGCAATGTCAAATGTTAAAGTATCGCCACAAGTCAGGATTAGCTAAACTGCCAGTCGATTCGAACCAATTAGCTTTCACTTGTGTCCTGCTGCATAACCTGCATCAGGCTGAGTGATCAGACCACTAGCGCTGTAAAGAATAACTCCAATCAAAGCTGATTGGCATAATTATGGAATATCCATTAGAGCTGGGCTGAGAATTACGCTCATTAGGCTACTGAGGATGTGGGGGGAGATATTTACCCAGAGTTTGTCCAAACTGGGTGATTATTATTTCACTGTTTGCTGCCTCTGGCTGTGAAATTTATATCCCTAAAGAAAGGACGCACTGAAACATGCGTTCTATATTCTCCTTTCTCATTTCAAGCCATTAGAATAATTGCATGTGTTTATTTACTGAGTCCTTAAGGGACCCCACTCTAAGATATAGAGGTTCAATTAATTACATTATCGCACATCATCCCGATTGCATTCTTTATTGCATGTGACATACTTTATTGCATGTTGACATGTGACATACTTTGATCGTGTATAACCAGAGAACAGACTCTCTTTCATCTATTGTCTCTTTATAAAGCCAGGATCATCTCCACAAAAGAGAGTCACTATGGTGTATTTAGACAAGACTGCATGGGGAAACGTGTCAGTGCGCTAAACCTGTTCTTCTATGGGTTAAAAAAAGGCATTCAGAGGAAGCTTTGAGACCAGAATGAACCTTTAAACTTCACAGAGGGTCAGTGGTCAACAATGGAGTATCTGTCTATTTACACAAAGTCTTTGAGGAGCTTTATTGTAGGAGTATTTTTAATTTCCTTGTAAAATGAAACTAGCAAGGCCAGTTTTTTCTGCTGGGAATAAGCACTGTTCACATCTGGTCTTCGGGCCCTCCGCTGTGCTCTCACCTCCGAGTTTGAGGGTTTGTATTGTGATGAGGTTGGTTCCTCAGGCTTAGCAGAACTTCAGATCATGTGTTAGACTTGCGGCCTGAAGAGCAAATGGAAACAAGGATATTATTGTGCTTTCCAGTTAAATGAAGTAGCTGAACTCTGCTTGTGAAAGCACTTTTTTTAGGGGTCCCAGATAATTGCATTACTTGGCAATCTATTATTACGAGCATGTTCATGAAATGCTCAACTAAACAAGCAATCTCAAGGTCCACGTAAAGCAACGTTGATGCAAATTACAAAGACAATGACATAATCAATCCTGTTTCGGGTTGTTGCTGCTAATGTGCGGCTTTAGGCCCCGCTAACAGCAGCCACCCACCTCTCAAGGTCTGGCCACCAGCCCCTCATAAATTAAGCCAACGTACAGCACGTCTCAGGAGGATCCTCGCTGCCTGCCTCTGGCTTGTCTAATTGATTAGGTCAAAGATCAGGGGCTGACTGACAGTAGCTGAGGGGCGGAGGAATTTCCTGTTTCTGCATCTATAATTCAGTGGTTTCCTGAGAGTGTTCACTGCAGCGGCGCTCAGGAGGGGGGTCCAAGCTGTCTAAACCAGCCGCCTCGCAACAGAGCTGCGGCTTTTGAAGGCCTGTTGGATATCGTTCCCAAATCCCATGAATCAAAAGGAGCAGTCATTCACACCAACAGCATGGGGCCTGGAGTATACAAGTCATGCGTTTTCTTACTGATAGTATAGCATTCGTGTTGGAAGAAAAAAAAATCAATTTTCAAATATACACTCTGGAATCTCTGTCTTGTAGACAGTGGGCGAAGCCAAAGTGATGGCATAGAAGAACCCCTTTCAATCGATAGTTCTTTGCAAAGAGAGCGTACGCTGCCTGTCAAATGTTTGAGGAGACAGGGCCTTTAGTAGTAACCAGTTGTTTTTTTTTTAAAAAGTAAGAAAATGTATTATTATTATTATGATTAGTAGTATAAAAGTATCTTCCTTGGTTTAAACATCTCGGGTTTGAGTACTGAGGGGTGCTATAAATATTTACTTGCCCTCAAATAAACCTTATTAATCTTTATATATATTGTTATTGCACACTGACAAAGAAAACAAGCTCATTAAAAACATTCTGAAAAGGTTATTCCAGAGATGTGGGGGGGGGGGGGGGGTGTCACTGAGAGGCCTGCAGCACCAGGACTGTTTAACTGCAAAATTATTCTTAAAAAACTAATTTGAACTAAACAATCAGCACATATAGATACCAAGAGGTGATGGGTTCGAATCCTACCTTCAGGAAACTACCACTGGGTTCCTGAGCAAGACCCTTAAGCCCAAGTTGCTCCGGGGAGACTGTCCCCTGTAGTTAGGGAATGGAAGTCACTTTGGATTAAAAAAAAAAGTCTGCTAAATGTAGTTATATCATTTTGTAATCTGCCATAGCTCTGGGCATTTAATGCTGCATTTTCATTACAACAAGGTAAATCTCCTAACTGCTCAGTGTTTGGGGGCATGTTGCTAAAACACAAGTATGCTGATTTGCCCAAAGGGAAAATATGTGTGGAACTGTAGGCCATATCTGAACCCAGAGGCAGCTAAATTTAAGCATAAAAAATCATCTAATGTAATAAAAAACATTGTTTAATTTTTCCAACCACTTTATCTCGGTGTGAGTCTCAGGCGTGACACAAACACTTACCGTGCCACATCTCAACACTCTGACAGCTCATTTGCATCAGTCCAAGAGAGCAGAGTGAGAAATTTGATGTTCCATGTGTATATCGCTGTCTCTCGTCACATTATATGACATTGCCATTATATTCGATGTGAATTATGTAAACAATTGAAATGAAAAATTAATTTTGCACGACTTCTTTGCACATGTCACGCTGCTTAAAAGTTCAGAACCTCCAAAAAAAAAGACTTTCCTGCATCTATAGTGATGTGCCCCCAAATATTCACTTCCTGCAGAAAAAACAACTTTTTAGCACTGAAGTACGACTCGTACTAAAGTGTAAAGTTCAAGAGATCAGCTCCAAACAGGGGCTCGCGTTATTCTTTAAACACCGCTCTCCATGTCAGAGGAGCATAAAGGCTACACATGGCCCATTAAAGAGTCTGTTTCTACAGAGCCCACATGGCCCCAGAGGTGACCATTTGGTGCAATGAAAGTGACCCATGCAATAAGCATTTGGCCCTGAGGGCAATTTCAGCAGAAAGGCACCAGTCACCGCTTCCTCAGCTGGTGCAGCATGCAGGCACTGATGAACTGCAGCCTGCTAAGTAATAAGGGTGAGGTTTATAGCCCCTTCTATCCGGGGAGAGGGGGAGCGCTTCGCTGGGAGATTTTAGCAATGTGGGAATCACAGTGGAGCGCAGGATTTCCGGCAGCCCAGAGCGACGAGGAAAAGCTCACAAAGAGTCCAAGAACACCCTCCGTATTAAACAGAGGCATCTGTCACTTCGGCTGCATTATGCCTCGCCACACTAAACAGGTTTATAGTAAATAAAAGCTAAATGTTTCCTCGGGAGGCTGGCTGGCGCGACATGGGTGCCGTGTGGGACCAAATGGGACCGATCGGGCCCGCGCAAGCGCCTACTTTAATCACATTGCCGAAGTTTATCCCTGCCAACTTTACGTCCTGTAAGACTGGGAGCGCCCTGGAGCTCATGTGGGGAAAAACACTTTTTGGAGGGAGGGAACACTTCAAAGCAAAAAAGATGAAAAAATGAGAGTTAAGTAAAATATTTTGTAAAATACTCAAGCACCTGAGCATGAACGCCAGTGCACAGAGCCATGCTGGGCCTCAGAGGCCAGTGCTTAATGCAGCACCTCTTATTTTAAGTACCTGATGAAAGGGCCAGCAGTTTTGTCATTTAAGATGCATTTTACATGCTGAATTCACCCAGCATAAACACTGAAGCTTTAACCTGGAGTAGCTGACAGATTTAACGTTTGTTTTGCTCAAACGCAATTCTGTAAATGTACACTATTATAAGCATAGGTTCAGGGCACCACAGCTTCAAAAGTTATAAGGGGCAAAGCTTAGAATCTATTGCATCTATAAAATAAATGCCCCTAGAATGACAGATGAAAAACAGACTGCTAGCCATCTCTAAAAGAACATCTTAGTATTGTAGCAGTAAGAAATATTTCACCTGATTTCGCATAGGGTGGTACCATGAGCAAGTGAGTATTAGTTGATCCGTCACTCCTCAAAGTGACATTCATGCAGGTTTCACCATTGGAAAAATGTGTTTTCCAAGTTAAAATTGAGAATCTAATTCATTTGGCCATCTGTTTTTGTCAGTAGTGACTTTAACCAAAAGTCCAAAAGTGGTGGGGCATCATCCCAATACTCTGAAAAGTGGTGGGTTCAGTGCACATCAGACTCAATGTTGAGAAATGATAAAAACACAGCACAAATGTGAAGCACAGAACTACATCCATCAATGACTTTTCATCAAGTTCAGATCATTATAACATCCATACATACAAATAAAATATGTAGCATTGAAAGTTCAGAATCTGCACGATGGAGTGACTTTCTCCACTTGTTCCAATGACCTATAAGAAAAAAATTAAAAAGTTCAACATGTTTATCTTATTGTTGGAGCAACGTCTAAGTCTTAAAACAAGCAGTAGATCTAAAGATCACATAGGAACACACCGCTGAGACTGTTAAGCGCATTAGCAAATCACACCTCATGAGTACAGCAGTACCAGCTTTCTTCACAGATTCTCCCATTTCACTTGTGGATGCTTACTTCTTCCTATACAGCGTGTCAGAGTACATTCTCCATGAAGTCTGGTGAGAGAGAGACTAGGAGTCATTCTATTTACAACAGGTGGAAGCAAATGGCTAGGCATTCATTACCATGATCAAAACTGTGTCTTTGCTCGAGATTTTTTTTGTGCATTTAAATATGATCAGTTTTAGGCCAGCTAAGGTGATTCCATAACAGAGCTGGTTTAAACATGCACACTTACAACGGCACTTAAAACAGCCGGGTGAAGAGGGACAATCTCCATTCAAACACCTGTAATTCTGTCAATAGACTCCAAAGGGATTTCATCATGAACGTAATGCCCAACTGTGCTTTGGCGTTTTTTCCCCCAAAGGTCAGTCTGGGTAATTGTCAACATGATTGCATATGATTGTTTGCAAGGCGGGGGAAAAAAGGAAGAAAGAAAGAAATGTCACTCACTACAGGGCGACATATAGTGTGTCATAATGTAATCATAACTGTTTGACATACCGCAAGCCGAGAACTCATTTAACTTCTGCACACTGGAAAGATTGTGTTTGGCAGAGTGAGACATTTATTAACCTATTCACGGAAAAAAATCTAGTTAGCCTTGAGTGATTTAATAATTGTGTGCGTGTGTCTAGCGCTTCCATTGTGCTATCAAGACACTCTTGTAGTGAAGTAGTCCAATTTTTTCCCCACATCTCATTACTTTTCACAGCCCATAAGGAATTAGCTTGCACGAACTCTGAAAACGGCATAGGAGACAATCTGGGTCCTCTGTGGCGTTCTTCCCAGCCAAGAGAAAGCAGAAAACAGAAGGATGTCATGAAAACCAACCCGTGTGGTCTTTATATGTGAAATCAATTGAACGTAGAGGGTTCTGGAAGGTTGGTTCTAAGCAGGAGATTTTAATGGCAGCGTTCTTGACCACAAGGCCTGGAGGAACAGGGAGGAATTCGCATCTGTTTCGGTAACAGATCATTTCATTCGAGACTCCTGACCCATAGTGTGTTTATGGCAGTGATAGAGTGATCCATTCTTTTAAGCCCATGTTAAGGGGTGGTTGAGAAAGACAGACAAGTACACAGAGAGAGAGAGAAAGAGAGAGAGAGAGAGAGAGAGAGAGAGAGAGAGCGAGAGAGCGAGAGAGAGAATGAGAAGAAAGATGAAAAAGAGAAAGCATGAGACAGAAAGGGAGAAGAAAAGCAAGACAGAGAAGATAGTGAGAGAGTGAAAGCAGAGAGGGGAAAAGAGATACAGAGAGGAGAGAGAGAAAAGAGAGAAAGCAGAGGAAGGAGAGAAATGACAAATAAAAGAAGGAACACAAAGGACAATCAGAAAGCACAGAGAGAAAGACATATAGAGGAGATAGAAAGAAAAGAGAGAACGAGAGAGATGACAAGGAGAGGATAAGAGAAAGTGTGTAAGAGAGAAAGAATACATAAGACTGAAGCAAAGCCAAAGAAGAGCACGGAGGGAGAGAGAAAAGAAGGGGAGAGTGATAGAGAGACAGAGAAGGAGATAGAAACATAGAGGAGGGACCAGAGAGATAGGAGGGTGGAGTGAAAGAGAGGACACAGATGAGAGAAAGTTAAAGAAATTAGAAGAAAAGACAGATAAGGGAGAGCGAATGGGAGAGAGAGAGAGAGAGAGAGAGAGAGAGAGAGAGAGAGAGACAGAGAGAGAGAGACAGAGGGCAGTAAGAAGGAGAGATATAATGAGAGAGAATAAAAACAGGCTTTCCTATTGATTATGAAAGAGCTCATTCCCAAGGGACTTCTCTTCAGGGCAGTGTCATCATGGTCACAGGAAGTAGTAATTCCTTATTCCCCAGGTTCTACAGAACCGGTAGCCAAACTGGGACAATGGTGAGGCTTGTGTGACATGCAGATAAAGAACTCAGAATATAAAACAGCTCTTAATATAGGCAAGTCTTTGTGATATCAAACTAGCCCTCAGAGAAGATTATTTTGTGGCCATTTTTTTCATACATGAACACAGTGCAGCACAGAACAGTGTCAACTGTGTGAATTTCTTCCTCTGCATTTAACCCATTCACCAAGTGAAGCAGCGGGCAGCCACTGATACTGCGCCTGGGGAGAAGTGTGTGGGGATGGTACCTTTGCTCAAGGGTACCTTGGTGGTGCCACTAGCATTTCTGAGATTCGAAGTGAGGAAGATGGATTCCCCTTTTGAGTTTTGGTTCCTCCCAAGGTTTCTTCCTCCAGCTTCTGTCGCCTTTGGGTTACTCACTAGGGGTTCAGACCTGGACTCTGTAAAGCTGCTTTGGGTCAACTTGGTTGTAAAAAGCGCTGTATAAATACAATTCAATTGAACTGAAAACCTTCCGAAGGCAGAGGCAACTCCTTCCTACCCACCAGGACACCAGCTCCCCTATGCAAGCTCTGACGTATCCATGCTCTGTTCACACGTGTTCTTGCAAGGCTGTCCAGTTGTAAGGCTGGACTAATTCCCAATCGACCTGATTAGAAGCCGCAGCATCCAACTTATTGGTTTAGTTTGCATCATTACTCTGTTATGTTTATTTTGTGTGAAAAAGGCACTGTTTTGATGGTCCATGTATATTTTGTTGCATAGTCAAGCTAACAATTGCTTAGCGACAAATCATTTATGTCGTTTACAACCTGCCGAGCTATAACAACACAGCTTGTTCGCATTTTAGAGTGAACAGTATTAGTGGCTCCACCCTCCATTCATGCACAGGTCACTTGCGAGATCTAGTAGGTGTGATTGACCTGGAAAATTGCCGAGCCGTGCTAGATACTGGCCCCCCAGGAAGTAAATGCAAGAGCCCAGCTCTACGGTCCAGCAGAGCGTTTTCTCCATAAATAGAAGTCATTTACAACTTTCATCTGATAGATGAGCCAACATCTCTTATAAATAGTCTTTTAATCAACCTCAGGTCCAACATAATTCATACAATTCATAAATATTGACCCTTTGTGTCGCTGCTTCGATAATCCAACGGGCGTCTCTTCTGTACGGCACACGCTTCGGCCGAGAGGAGCTCTCGTATCAATCAATATGTGACATCAAGCAGAAGACCACGCGTTTTTCTTTACAAGAGCAGTAATGAAAGTGGCTGAGAGGATTTGCTCGGGTGCACACACAAAGTCTCAAAGCTTTTCAAAAAGAAATCTCAACAGCAAGAAAACCTTTTCAATTGGTCATTTCAATGCAGCCTTTTATCCGGGCGCACTTCCGCAGTCTCTGCTGATACAGGCATCCATGGCATTTCAGCTGAAGCTCCCAAACACTGCTAATTAAGGTGACTTCATAGAAGGACCGCGGTGCATTTAGTCATCACAAATTCAGATTGCCAATGAGCAATTAATCAGGCAAAAATGGGAAGCAGGCAAAAGGATGTAAATTTTAAAAAGGAAGAGGCTGCTTCATTGTATCATGGCATTGGAGGCTGGGCTTTAATCTGCTGCCTATTATTTCTGAAGAGTCTTAATGAGCATCAGCATTCAAAATTCATATAGGCCTTTTATAGCCTGTTATATGACACCACTATTGTTTGCCTCTGTAGCCCTGAACCACAAGGAATATTAATGGCCATGACCAACAGGACAGCACATTCAACAGACTAGTGTTTACTACAGCATAGTCATCGCTGGATTAATAGTCCTGGCTATAATGTGTTTAAACATAAAACAAACAAAGCCCCTAAAGGGTTTTTCATTAGAGGAACCATTACAGTGGTCAGTTAGGTCAGTCTGTGGAACTTGAGTGAAGGGGATGAAATCACCGTATTGTAGTGCAGAGGATTCATGTTCTTTCTGTGGTATTCCCAAAAATTTCTCAAATAACTTCTTCATGAATATGACCTTTTGTCTAAAGTGCAAGCATCAAACGGCTCGCCCCCGGACGTGGAACGGGTCCTCGCTTTTGGGCGCTCGTCTTATCTTTGCAGAATATCTTGCTGGACGTCTAAATATTCTGACTTCCAGCACTGGTAAATCATAATTGCACTCTGTTCTTCCTTTTGTGCTGCAGAGTGTAAAATGCCAAGCAGGGAGGGAAAAAAATAGTTTCATCTAACAAGAGAGGTGCTGAAAAGAATTAGAGAAGCAGATAAGAAGATAGAATGAATGAATTACCAGCATATCTACACTGTCCTTATTTAAGCTTGTGGATTCGGACCATGGTGGGGTCTCGGAAGGACAGCTTTGGTCTGGCCTGCAGGGATGAAATCATCTGTGTGGGCACGCTCTGGTTCTTTTGCAGGAACTAGCATGGCTTTATTTTGATTGTCTGGGCCTCAAAATTGGATAGGGTTGGACAACTTTAGCAAATGTCAACATATTCCAAAGGTCTCGAGGCGCTAGCGAGTGGGTAGAATAATTAATACGAAACAGAAAATCCATGTGGGATGCTGAAAACAACCAAGCAGCATGTAAGATGCCGGGAATATAATGCAAACAAACCCAGTCGCGGATTACTTTCTGGTATCTGCATATAAAGCGGATAGTCCAGCTTTACAGGGAAATGTTTTGCTTCCTTCTGTGGTGCATTTGCCACTGACCATTGTGTGCAAAGAGAGCGCCTTCCACTGGACAGAATCCAATGTGTTCAACGGTCTTCATTCATTAAAAACCTGGACAACCCAAACCAGAGGACTGAACACTGCGGTTGTGACCAGTTTGACAAATGTCCACCATTTCACCTGCACTAAGGGAAATGGTTTGTTGAACTTTCCAGAAAATTAGACCATTCCATCTGAACGTGAAACAGTGTTGCTGAACTGCAGGACATTTATACTGAAATTAATCTGAGCTGGACTGGGTGTTTATTTCAATTGGGTCTAGGGAGCTGGAGCAAACGAGCGCTCCGTCAGGCCGGCTGGGCAGCAGCAGTCCGTCATGTAGCTTTATGGCTACCCTCGCGGCCCGCCCCAATGGTCTGGATGGCTTAATGTTGACTGCTTCCATATGCTACGAACTCCAGAAAGAGAAAACTTTCCCAACTTACCAGGTGGCTTATGGGTTACACATCCAAACATGATGACACGCATAAATAAGCTTACATCACTCAGTGCTGGGACGTAGAGGTTAAAACCACAGCTATCTCACACGTCATTTATAATAACTCTACAGAACCGTATGCTACCTGTAGTGTTTGGGGCCCAGTTCTGCATTATAGTGTATTCAGACTAAGACTACAAGATATATTTAAAGTGACGAGAACCACTGAATAACAAGAACGAAGAGAAGAAATGAAAGAAAGAAATAAAGAAGAGAAAGAGAGAGATAGACAGATGCAGAAAGAAAAGAGAAAGAAAAGGAGAAAGCAAGAAAGAGAAAGAAACACAGATGAAGAAAGAAAGAAAGAAAAAAAGGAACAGACAGCGGGACAGAAGCAAATACCGAGACAGAGAAAAAGGAAAAAGAAAGAAAGAAAGAAAAGAAATGAAAGAAAAGAAAGAAAGAAAGCAAGCAAGCAAGCTGGGGTGGGAGTGAGAGAAGAGTAGCGAGAACAAGAATAGGAGAGAAAAAAAAGAAAGAAAAAAGTCACTAACATAAAATCATTCCGACACCCTTAAGGAACAATATGTCATGCCTTCTGTTGCAGTGCTGAAGAAAGAGGAGGAGTTTTGAACTTCATGGCGTCGTTTCAGGGGAACATGGTCGGGTTGACTGGAGCTTATGTAGTGACGCACAACTGCAAATGTGGACATGCTGCGCACGAGTCGATGGGATTGCTCAAACAAAAGCCATCGTTAGCGAGCGCTATCTCAACATGTAAACAATCGTATATTAAATTGGAATTGCTGGCTTTGTGAATGCATCTGAATGTCACAAATATGCTTAAACAAGATCCAACCGTTTTAATCACAAGATGCAAATTGTGTTATTTCAGTCGCTCTGCGTGAGTTTGCAATGATCATAATGTGCCTGGTTTTTTCCCCCTCCCCCCCCTCCCCAATCTCATTTTGAAATGTAAATTCGGTCCCTTCTCGGCCTCGGGTTTCGTCAGAATAAAGACTTCTTTTTTCTTTTTTTCCCCCTTCACTGGTTATAATTGTCTTTCATTCAAGTTGTGCCCTCGTCTCTGGACCCCTCCTCTTTCATCCTCTCTATCTGGAGCTGAACATCTCTATCGGGCTCTTTCCTCCCAGGCCGTGCTCTCCGACCCTTTACTTTCAGCTGATATGAAGCAACGCTCTTGTGTGGCTGTATTCACAGTACTGGAACATTCCGGAGTGGTCCCGCGGCGCCCTTGGCCCGAGCTCAGAGGGTCCGGCGGCTCCGAGCGCTGGGGGTCATTCCTCGCAGGCACGGCCCCAGGTGTCCATCGCCTCTGCCTCATAATGCTTCCCCTTTCATCCTCACACACAGGATGTCCGCCTCATGTTACGGCCCCATTCAGCAAAAGAACACCCAGAGGCACAAAGGCAGGAGCTGATTCAAAAGTGGGCTTGAAGAGATGGCTTGCAGATAGAAAATGTTTTTTTTTCTTTTCTTACTCAGGGTTTCAAAATAGGCCTAGATCATGAAATTGACATTTTCTGGAAACACTCTAAGGGATACCTACACGGGGCCGCATAAGCACTGTATAGCATGCTAAACCATTTTCATTACATGCAATATCTTTATTATGTGCAATAGTGTATAATGTTTATTAATAGTCTTGTCATATCACTACTTATGCAATAGTCATAGACATGCAATATCATTATGTCACTGTTACAGGTAATAACAGGCTTAGAGAACAACCACTATTTTTATTAACTAGTAAACTTCAGCAGTAATGTCACTTATTCATCTATAGTATTTATATTCAACCCTATTACAGAATTAAATGTGCATTTAGTACAAAGTATTTTCTGCAGTTTCATTGTGACTTAATATTTAGTTTTTGTCTTTAAGACATTATTTTGGTTGTCTTCTCTTTTGTTAATACTTTGCACTGTTCTTGTCTTCTTGTGCGTGTATCTGTGCAGTCGTAGCATAAGCAGTTTACGGCGGGAGACTTTTCTAATTGTGATTCTACTCAAAAGGTATTTGTAAACAGACTTGGGTCAGGATTAACAAGACATGACAATGTTTTATGAGGTAAATGACGAAGTACTGACTTAAGGAAACAAGCATGAAAAACTATGTAGGGGCGAGTGGGGCACCACCCAACACAGGGGGGAATATGGCATGTTTTAGAGGACTAGAGCAAGTACTTATAATAATAATATTATACCCATAAGTATTGTCATTACTGCTGAGCATGTATTTATACTGTAGGCAACATTGTTTTAATACAATGTTCTGCCATCACATTGAAGCCACTTGCCTAATATTGTATAAGTACCCATCATGCCATCAAAACAGCCCCACTGAGGCATGGACTCCACATGACCTCTCAGAGTGTGCTGTGGACTCTGCGCCAAGAGATCAGCACCAGATCCTTTAAGTCCAACAACTTGTAAGGTGGGGCCTCCGTGGATTGAACTAGTTTGTATAACACATCTGACAGATGCTCGATTGCATTAAAACCTGGAGAACCTGGAATGTCTGTCAACACACTGAATTCTTTGCCAAGTACATGACACATGCATCCAGTCATCCACATGATGTAAAGGAAAAAGTGATTCATCAGACCACCTTCATCCATTTCTCCATGGTACAGTTCGGATGCTCACATGCCTGAGGCAATTTTAGCTGCGGATGAAGAAAGCATAGGCGCTTTGACCAGTCTGCGGCTATGCAGCAAGCTGTGATGTACTGTGTGCTGATGTACTATTCTGACACTTTTCTATCATAGCCTGCATCAACTTTTTTTCTGACATTTCTGCAATAGAAGCTCTTGTGTGAGATCAGAACAGAGCTAGCCTTCACTCCCCCGGCACGTCCAATGAGCCGTGGGCACTTGCTACGTGTCAATGGTTCATTGGTTGCTCTTCTTTGGGCCACTTTTGGTAGCTTTTAACCACTGCATTCCAGGGAACCCCCACAAGACCTACAAGTTTGGAGATGCTCTGAGCCAGTTGTTCTCCTATCACAATTTACCCTTGCCAACATTGCTCAGATCTAAAAGCTTGCCTACTTTTCCTAATTCCAACTCATCAACATCAAAACTGATTGTTTACTTGTTGCCTAAAATACCCCTCTGCTGGACAGGCACCATGATAATGAGGTAATCAGTGTTATTCATTGCACATCAGGTGGTTTTAATATTGTGTAGTCTGGGCTCATGCATGCTATACAAGTAGCCACATTAATAGTGAAGGTGTAACCTTTGATTTATTCTTTTTTTTTGGTCAGCATCATGATTTTAATTACTGGCAGTAGCAATCAGTATTCCCCTCCACATTCACTGCCAAAACTCTCCCACAAACAGGTTTGAGGCTCCAAACTCCCAGTGTATCCCCTCATCAGAGAGTAAGGTGATTATAACTATACATAAAAGCATGTAGTGTATACTACACACTATACAACCTCTTATTGTAAAGTTAACACTGAGTATTTTTCTTGCTGTCCAATAATTTAAAGTGCTCTGACATATGTGACTATAGGCATCTCTGCTCTTTCAGCTTCAATGGACATGAGATAAGCGGTGCAGGTTGTTTTTGCAGATTAAGATGAGGTGACGCAAATGCCTACCTGTTATACTAATTTACATATAATTTGTTGTGTTTCAGTTACTTTAAACATTTCAAGTACGACATGCTTTTACATGCATTTCAACAGCAATGCCATCTGTCAATTAGGACACTGACTCTGAACACTACTGCGCCAATCAAGTAACTTTTCTATCATAAATGTTTTTGACTACTGATTTGGGTTGAGCAATTTTAAAATGCTATGAAATTTGCAACTTTTTTGTCTTCATTATTCTTTTGTAGACTTTAGTAACATTTTAAAGCATGTAAACAACTCACAGTGAGAGCTAAAGCACTGCCTCCAAATGACGAGGGTTAACTTTAAACATGTGTTCCAAACAAACGTCCCCAACTAACAATAAAAGCGGTCCATGTTCCCCTACAGAAATTCAACATAGTCAGTTAACTTTCTGTTCACAAAAATGCACTATAGATCTAAGGTAAATAGATATGCTCCAGTTTTACTATGCTGAGATTTGCTGCTATACATTGTCAAAAATAACTAACAGTCTATGACACTCACTAATCACTTACAGTGATTCAGATACTTTATGTAGTTCCATTGTATTCAGCTTGTTTGGTCCAAACTACATGAATGTATAGAAATGACTGTGTAAGCATAATTTACCACTGTTTCAGCAAATGTGAAAACTTGTCCTTTAGCTTCTTATAACTACCCTACACATGGGATCAGTCTGCACTCACACTATTTTTAGATGAACTGTTCATTAATGATAGATGATGTAAAGTTAAAAAACACATTAGTCTTGCTCAAAGATTTCTAGTTATTTTACAAACATAAAAATGTTATACCTTTCTCTTCCCTATTGACTAGAGAGATGATGTCATGTTATGAAATTGTGTATTATTATCATGTCATTAGGTAAAAATGCATCAACAGATGCCCCTTCTACTTTTTGTGTGAACTGTTTGATGCATGTATTCAACAGCTGCTTTGCAAGTATGGTATTTAATGTCAAAATATGTCATACGAAGGTCTGGTGTATGTAGCATTTAAGTCAAGCTTTACTCATTTTTGATTTGTTGCTGCACCTTACAACGGTCAAATGAAAAATGGCCCACATTACTGAGGTCTGCGATCAGTTATCCTACCCACAGAAACAGAAAACAAACAGACTTCAGCATTTGCTTTAGGTTCTATATGTAATCTGAGTCTTGATGACAGAACAAAGAGGAAATGGAAATGGGGGGGTGGGTGATGGG